>JAODVP010148833.1:0-19758 GCA_025400035.1 Tetradonia laticeps
ACCAGTAGTTCCTGAGATTAGCCCTTTCAACCAAACAAACTCTTCAGCTTTATATTTTAGTGTAGATATGATCAGAACTCGTTTTGTTTTTAAAGTAACCATGGCAGCGCTGTCAGTTATTATTTTGAAAACCAAACGGACACACAGGATGTAAATATCCCATTCATTCGCTAAGGTAATTGTAGCACTTTCCCGGCGAAGATGAGCTCACCAAACTATGGGATCAAACGTTATCCACGCCATACTCAGTACCATAGCCGGACCACCAACACCCCTCGAGAATTCGGGCTATGCAGCAGATGTCAATCATCAAATTCCAATAACGGATCAGCCCCGTACTCGTCGAAATACGTCCACGATTACATCGAGTCCTTGCAATATATAAACTCCTGCCACATGTTGATAAACCAGGTAATCGAATGCCGACATCCGGAGAATAAGACCAGCATGCCTTACATGCCCAATTTTCTCAATGTTTTAACCTACATTGCCCAGAATGTGAACGAGCTCTCGGAATTGAAGAGTCTAGAGTCCCTAGAAGAAATCTTCCAGCAGATGAACATTATGAGTGGTTGCGGGAGTTCCACACCGAGGCCATGTACCATGTTTGACAAGCAAGTAGAGGTGGCGGGTCCCCAGTGCATGAATGCAGAAACCAGTACGAAGACTATGTCCCCACCACCAACGCGGTCTACTGGTATTCCCAAGCTAATCAAAACCAAGTCGAAGGTTGCTCTCTGTAGAGAAAGGCAGCTTTCGCCTTCTACCTTGAGTACCAGTGGCTTTTCACGCATGGGACGCCATAAGTCCACTAGTAGTTTGGTTAGAAAACGAGGACTTGAGCTTCTGTCACCTTCGTATGCTTGTTCTTCAAGGGATGAAGCTATGGGCCTTACAAGGGATCCTGAGGGGCGTCCAAAGCTTCCTTTAGAGAAGACTTCAGATAAAGACACTTTGTCTAATGAAGAAATGGATGACTATGTCAAGCAACTGCTTTTAACCTCGGATAATATTCATTCGGATGTGTCAAGTCCTCCACAGGAACAGAAGAACAAGGTGAGGAAGGCACTGACCAAAACCAAACGGGATTTCGCCATGATTAAAAGCTTCCTCAAACAGTGGGGCATTGATGTTTCCGCACTCGAAAGTGAAATCGAGAGCAAACAGGTTGGGACCGCACCTGCTTCTGAAGATGGACATTCCCAACCTAGCGCTACCGCGGCAGTCCGCACCCTACATGGGGCAGGAGATACGAAACATCGAAAAGGTCAAATGAAGTCTACCAAAGGGACTTGTAGGTCCTCCAAACTGTCGAAAGCATCTACCGAAGAGCGCAGGTGCATCTCCTTCAATGAAATCGCAGCGGCAAGCGCAGGGTTAGAAAACACTTTCATTACTAATGAACAACCAGTTTGGCCCACTCTCCCTAGCGTCCAGAATAAGTCTGATGACAGTGACATTGAGCCAGATGTGGAACACGCCGTGAAAACCAAACTGTCGAAGTCCAAGACCAATCGCGGCTCGTATAACGTTATGCAGAAGCCTCGGGATAGTTACCTGCTGGCCAATGCGCGCAGGAGTCACAGTGACATTGACTCGGAGTATTTGCTGGCGGAGGCCCATGTGGATGATGATATCTTCGATCGGAAGAAGAGAATTAAGAGCAATTTGAAGGTGCGCACGCCGCAGTTGCCTCCGAAAATCATTTCCAACATTGGGATCTTGACCATGACTGGGCAAGTGATACCGGAGAAGGAGCGCCAGTTGCAAGAACTGCGCCGTCGACTTGCAAGCGATATGCAGACGGCGGTTTTCCGCAGGCCGCGGAACCGGAAACTCGAAACCGGGGACATTGTGAAACTGAATCCGGAGCTCACCTTTACAAACCCAAAGTGATTTAACAAGGACGTCGGGAATTTGTTTTTTTGCAATTACCACATATATTTTAGATTTGGTCTTCTTTATTTTTAAATTGGAGATTCTTATTTGAAATTATATCCTTTTGAATTTCTTTGGGGGTTTGCTTTTAGAATATTTTCAGGGGGTTCCCATATGAATTTACAACGTAAACGAACGGTTTATAAATAACATGGAGTCACGATATAAATTCACATGGGAAACTTCTAAAAATTATCACTTTTCAATAGAAAAATTTAAGACGGAGTACCAGGTGTATCAAAACACATGGTAATTTTGGAAATACGAAGAAATTCTCAAGGTACCACACTTTTACTTCGATTTATCGAAAATCTATCGTAGATTTTGCTAAATTCTGGACTTTTGGAAAATGCTCTTAGGTATTCAAGTTTATTAAACCATGATGAATGTAAATATAGTCCAAAAGGTGCGTGATTATTAAGATTGCGACGCTTAAAGGTGTGGTACAGTAGCTTGTAGACTTCATTATCAGTAGGGTCACTGGGACACGTCCCTAATTTGGTGTAGGTAAATTCACTAGCATTAAGAGGATTCAGCGGAAGTTCCCAGACCCTTGGATAAGGCCTGGAAGGACAGTTCTGGGACTTGGCACATAAATTCGGTAAACAATGATCTATTGTATAGGCTCAAAATGGCGGATCGTGATGAGGAGTGACTATAGGACTGTCATACAGAAAACCAAATTCCTTCGGCATTAGGAACTGCCGATTCCAGCCTGATTTCAAGAACGGATGCCCTAAATATCCCCAAGGCGCACGCTTGCAAAACGATAGAGGATATTGGCTTGACCCACCATTTCGTCGAAGAGATCTTCTATGGTCGTGTTGTTGGCCCACCAATCCTCAGATCCCCTATGACTGCAATCATCTTCATAAATGAACAATACTCCAACTATAATCCCCAGAATATGAACAAACATAACCTACGTTATAGAATGCACAGCTATTTCATGTCCATCGTTCCACAGCTTCTGGGTCTGTTGGTAGTTGTTATATTGGTGACTAAAAAAGAAGGTTGCTGATATGGGACAAGCATTCGGATTAGTTTAATTTGCAAGGAACAGGAAATTGGAGTACAGATCAAAGGTATCAAAGTTAATAGCATTGTCAAATGTAAGGAGGACCGTCTGAGGTGTACCGGAAGCACCAAAACCTCCGGGTATTCCGGTCCCATACTCACAATCAGTACAGAAACATTTCGGCAGTGGACAAGTTTCGGGATTGCACTCAGTTACCAAGTTGGCTTCAATGAAGGTATTGTAATGTCCCCACAGCTATGGGGACAGTCAGTGGACCCATCGCCGAAATATTGCTCTGGTAGGTAGGTACCATCACCATAACCTAATTCATACTCGTCGGCATAATGCACTGCAATCAGAAGCGATTTGTGAATTGAAGTTCCTAGTTTCATCAATAACACCATCAAATTATGGCCTCATCAAGCAGGCATAGTCGAAACCTGCATCTTCAGGTTGCATAACCAGTCGGAGTGGACCAATTTGCATGGAACAGGAAATTGCGGTACAGATCAAAGGTAACTAAGTTAATAGTGTCATAGAATGTAAAGAGTATCATCTGAGGTGTAGTGCAGAAACATTACAAATAGTAATTTACGTTTTTTTCAAAATAAAAATTAGATGGACAAGGAGAGAAACACAACAAAACTCATTTCTTTGTTCTCCGCGGGTTTAACATATGTGCATTGTTGTATAAATCGTAATATATGAGTATGTAACGTATGTAAAGTAGAACTGTCGGGTTTCTCTTAGCACCTTAATTGTGGATTAGTTGTTGGACAGCGCGCACGAGCTGCACGTCGCGGCGGTCACGTCGCTTTTCACATGTGAATCTCGTGTGCGCCGCCGATGAGAAAGTGGCCGCGGTGCGCGGAATGAATATCTCAAGAACTCTCCAAAGTTCTCGCGACACGATTGTGCTCGCAGTGCGTTGAAGAGTCGTGTGCGTCTCGTATGGTCTGCGCTTCGTCCTCTTGAAAACAAGATGCAAACAGTATTTATCAACATCACCCGAATCAATCGAATATACTTAGGGATACTCACATCTTTACTTCTGGGTAAGTCTTAACAATCATCACCACTATCAATATCATCATCATCATCATCATCATCATCATCATCATCAATTACTTTATTTTTTCTATTTATGTTCTATTTATCTTCTATTGCCACTGATTGTTGATACTCTACACAATAGTTTACAACGATTACAATGCAAAACACACATTCCCAAGGTAGCTGGCAAGATTGAATCATTGAATCATTGTGCATGCTGTACTTGAAGTGTTACACCATCTTTCCCATCAACCCACGGTAATGTTTCTCTTGTTAAAAGCCGAATCCGGTTGGTGTATCAAGTGCGTCGAGAATGGCCGCTTCTATCGCGATCCGGAGCGGGCCAAAGCAAAAGCGTGGACTAGTAACGAGTGTGCCAAGTACTTCCTCTGTCTTGAAGGTGAAGTCTTCGAATTTCGCTGCTCCGTGGGGCTATTGTTCGACGTGAATCGGCAGATTTGCGATTTCAAGGCCAACGTTGAGAATTGCGACATTACCGCCGGTAAACTATGCATTGTACTCCTATTTCACTGAATTACCATAATTGGATGGTGTTTTTGATGCTGTAATTAGAAGCTACAATACCCAAGCCACTGCTGACAGCAGCGCACTGTGCCGACGAGTTTGAATTAGGCTGTGGTGATGGTACCTGCCTACCAGAGCAATATTTCTGCGATGGGTCCACTGACTGTGCCGATGGCAGTGACGAGGGACATTGCAATACCTTCAATGACGTCAACATCGCAACCGAGTGCAATCCCGAAACTTGTACACTACCGAAATGTTTCTGTACTGAATATGGGACTGGAATACCCGGAGGCCTTGCTCCTTCCGACACACCACAAATGGTCCTCCTTACATTCGATGACGCTATTAACTTTGATAACTTTGATCTGTACTCCAATTTCCTCTTCCATGCAAATCGGACCAATCCGAATGGGTGTCCCATATCAGCAACCTTCTTTGTGAGTCACCAATATAACAACTACCAACAGACCCAGAAGCTGTGGAACGATGGACATGAAATTGCTGTGCATTCTATAACGTAGGTTATGTTTGTTCATATTCTGGTGATTATAGTTGGAGTCTTGTTCATTTATGAAGATGATTGCAGTCATAGGGGACCTGAGGATTGGTGGGCCAACAACGCGACTATAGAAGATCTCTTCGACGAAATGGTGGGCCAAGCCAATATCCTCCATCGCTTTGCAAGCGTGCGGCTTGGAGATATCAAGGGCATGCGCGCTCCGTTCTTGAAAGTAGGCTGGAATCGGCAGTTCCTAATGGCGAAGGAATTTGGTTTTCTGTACGACAGTTCCATAGTCGCTCCTCATCACGATCCGCCATTTTGGCCCTATACTTTAGATCATAGTTTACCGCATGTATGTGCCCAGTCCCAGAACTGTCCTTCCAGGCCTTATCCAGGGGTCTGGGAACTTCCGCTGAATCCTCTTATTGCTAGTGAATTTACCTGTACTAAATTAGGGACGTGTCCCAGTGACCTCACTGGTAATGAAGTCTACAAGCTACTACACCACAACTTTAAGCGGCACTACCTTAGTAACCGGGCACCATTCGGACTACATTTACATTCGTCATGGTTCAAGAAACCAGATTATCTAAGGGCATTTTCGGTAAGTCATTGAATTACAACTTTCGAATTACTATGACCTTGAATCAAGGTTAGCAAAACTATTCAACTAACTGTGGTGTCTAGGTTTTCGTAGACGATATACTACGTCAACCTGACGTATGGTTCGTTACTGCTTCACAAGCAATTAACTATATGAAGAACCCGCGTCCTTTATCAATGGACCAAGGAGTTTGGAACTGCCCGAATAAATTCTACGAGAGTGAAATGGCATGCACTACACCTAATGTTTGTAAATTATATAGTCGAGTATTCCAACAGGAACGCTACTTCCATACGTGCATGGATTGCCCACCGAAATATCCTTGGATACGTAATGAATTCGGTACAGAGTAATAGGTAAAAACAAAATGGCGGCGGACACCGCTTACACCTGACCTAAATTTTGAGGATTATGGTATGGAAGACTGTTTAATTTTAAGCAATTAATCATTTAATTAGCAGTGCAAACAAATTAATTTAAATTCCGCACGGATTAACAATTAATCGACCTATTAATCGTCCTGATTAATCGATTATGAGCATTTAGATACTTAAAACTCTTGTGAATTCGTTACCATTATTAGGGGAAATCTTTCTATTTATAGTCATTCATAAAATAAAAGAATGTAATTATGTATGAAATAGTTTGTACTAAAAATGTGTTTATATAATAAAGTTACACATATAAAAAAAATACAAATTCCTAATATCGGACGGCTTCGTTTGCTCGATTCGGTAGAGTACAAAGTTACAAGGCACAAGTTTCTAACCTCTGTATAAATGTGCTTAAATTCTCAAGTACATACAACTTAAAACTATGGCAGCTAGTGACATATAATGCGCAGAATCAAGATGGCTGCCGGCATTACATCCATCTTTACTGTTGCAAGTGCAGTACTCCATGAAGATGTTGTAAGTTCCTGTCCTCATCAAGCAAAAACGCTCATCTCCTTGGATACCGGGTTCACCAAGGTAAGCGCAGTTTCTCATATATCTCCATGTTCCATGAACTTGAACGATTATTATAAATATCAAGAATCAGGTTGGATTCTAAGGTTAGGTTATTATACATACCTTTCTGTCTGACCTTTCTGCACATTGTTGATTTCACGGGCAGAAACGCCAACTTCTGTTGGGCGCAGTCCGTCATGTAAAACGTGCTATTATCGAAGGGGTCTGAGCATTTCGGGTCGAAATCTGAGCGGCAGTCCCAACATTTAATAGCTAAACCTGCGGGAATGATAATAAGTAGACGTAGTTGATTGAATCGCAAAAAAGGGTGAGGTTCTTGCATAGTTACCTTGCCGGATGAACACAAACAGCACAATACTCGCTAAAACTATAAACTTCATATTCATTTGTTAAGTAATACTATGCGTACGTAGACTTGGTTATTCTGGAGAAAACACCCAGGCAACAAGTGCTTTTCCATACATGTAAACAGAAAGATTTAACGAGAATTAATCGCGAGCGCGCCGACCTGTGAATGCGTCACCTGAACCCGAATATACACGAATGTGTAGTGGGAGTTAGGGTGCGGTTACATTCGTTCGATTTGTTACAATTACAAGTGCAATATGTGAAGAAAAGAACCAGATTTCTATTTTAATATTATATATAACACCTAAATCAGCCTAGATTTATGTGGAAATGTTTGATGAGTTGGATGGGTTGGAAGTATTGAAGAAGTTTGGAGACGTTGCAAGTCAGTATGAATGCGCCCTAACATGACTTATTTAATTGCGCATGTGCAGACTTAGTTCGGGTACTTTCGTGTTTCTTGCATTTGCTGCATTTGCTTAACACCGCTTGACACGCTTAACGCGCTTGACAGTTGACTCATGCGGCGCACACCCACTTTTGGCTTTCCACACGAAATAATCATTAAATCCAGCAACAACATTACGTGAATCGATCGAGTTGTGTAGGAAAACGCCCAGTGCCACTGCGGGTCAAGCTTGAGAAAGATGAGCTGCTTTACGCGCATCGCTGCGGTGTTGTTTCTGACAGTTTTGTTGGCGGGCGCAGGTATGCAGTTTCTATGGTGATGAAGTGTTTGTGTTATGTTTATATTAATTTTAGGTTGGGCAGTACGATGTTATCAATGCGCATCTAGTGAGGATCCTAAAGGCGAGGACAATTGTGGTGCGTATAATCGATTTGATAAGGAACGCAACATTGCAATTGAATGTAACACTGATGAGAGCCACATGCCTGGATCGTTTTGTATGAAAGTCACACAGCAAGGACCACGGGGATTTATTTGTAAGTATTGTTTGTTAATTACATTAAAATTGGTATAAAATAAAATTCCTAATATTTTGTGTGTAATGCGTCTCTATGTACTCTGATTGGTTGGGATTCTCATACAGTCATAATGTTGACCAATCAGGGGACAGTATTTGGTTACGCAGTAAATTATAGTGTAAACAAATAACATAATGTTGATGTTATGATTGTATTTGTAGGGGACGGTCGTTGGCGACAAGTAATCCGAAAATGCGCGTCGGTGGCTGACACAGGTGTCACCGGCGTGTGTAACTGGGGTGTTTATATTAATGGAGACTATTGGGAGGAGTGCTACTGCTCCGAGGATGAGTGTAACGGTTCCGAGAAGGTTGCCATACCCGGCACGTGTCTGCTGCTTGGGCTCGGTGTTTATATGTTAATGTGATGTGTTGTTTAGTGATTAGTATTAGGTGTACATTTCTAA
The DNA here is from genome assembly GCA_025400035.1 of Tetradonia laticeps. Classification (NCBI taxonomy): domain Eukaryota; kingdom Metazoa; phylum Arthropoda; class Insecta; order Coleoptera; family Staphylinidae; genus Tetradonia; species Tetradonia laticeps. The sequence goes on from JAODVP010148833.1 coordinate 8,356, forward strand.
TCCGTCCACGAATGAACAATACTCTTTGTAGTAGCCTTTTGTACAAGTTTACATTTTTACATGATTACAAAATATTGATCTATTAGTCCTTGTGTCATTCCGAGGAAATTATGCATGTTTGAGAAGTGGGATTGTTGATTTTGTCGTTTTAATTAATAACACTGTGGGTGGATTTTCAAAAAAAAGCCGCTCGGTTGATTTTAGTACAGAAAACTTCGTAATTTTTTGCAGTCATGACATATTTCACTTCAGACGGTCATTGAAATATTCCAGTTTCAAGATGGCATAAAATAAAGCAAGAAATTGCGAATTTGTCTGTACTAGAATCAACCGAGGGGCATTTTGAGTCACCCATCAACTCGATTTATGCATGGGATCATGCACTTTTTCGTAGATGTGTAAAACAATACTCTTCAATGTCTTAAATTGCGTCTAGTTAGTAATTAGTTAGGAGCGCCGAAAATCTGGTGTGCGCCAGCATGGAGATGTGGCATCCAACCGCATCTGGTGGTGGACAATGAGTTTACTGGGGTTGCCAGGGGGGGAAAGTACGGTCCTCGGTCTTAGAATTGAAAAATTCTTGAGCGGGCGTGATCGCAGTACTCCTGCAAGGGAGTTAGGCCTCCCGTGTGACAGATTATAGATAACAAAGGTAACGTGGTGCATAAAATGAAAAAAAAATCGACTATGGTAATTGTGGCCCTTGACTAACGCACAATTTAAATAACTTTCCTTAAGTTTTAGAAAACCGTTCGTGAATTTCGATCTAATCATTAGCCGACGAACAGATTTCTAAAAACTAAAAAAATACTGAGTTAAAATTGATTAATATTATATATTTTAATTTGGTTTCCTTCATTTATAGAAAATTGTTTGTCTTAGTTGTTAATTTAGCCTAATTAACGGCTAATACGACTTGTTTTTGAGCTAATTAACAGATAATACAAACAGCTTTCTAAAACTTAAAGAATCAGTGATTAAGAATGAAGAAATTCATAATTTTCATTACTTTCCTTAATTTTTACAAAACTGTTCGTGAATTTTGGTCTAATAGCGGCTAAAACGAACAGATATCTAAAAACTAAAAAAAATTGTGAGTAAAGATTGATTAATATTATATATTTTACTTTGGTTTCCTTGATTTATAGAAAATTGTTCATCTTAGTTGTTAATTTAGCCTAATTAACGGCTAATACGAGTTGTTTTCGGTCTAATTAACCGATAATACGTACAGCATTCTAAAATTTAAGCAATAAGTGATTAAGAATTAATCCATAATTTATTTCCCTTAATTTTTTGGAAAGCTCTTCGTGTCATCCGTGAATTTAAGTCTAATAACGTGGAAAATGAGTATCAACATAAAAATCTTTGTACATATTTTAATCTATTACAAATTCATAATAAAATATGTAATATTGACAATATATGAGCACACTCTTCATCTTACTATAAATACAAACTAAGAATCAGAGAAAAACTCATACAATTATTTATATATAATACAATAAATCTTAATAACCTAGTATAACTTCATAAATCCACAAAATTGCCATTAAAAAGATAAATATTAAAAATACACATAAATCATGCAAAAATTATCATAAAATTTCACTAAATGACTAAAACACAATTCAATTATTTGCAAATTATATACTAATGTGATCATAACGTAAAAATCATAAACAAAAAAAATTACATAAATGCGAGTAAGAAATTCTCCTCGGGACTCTCAGATTTTTCCATCACATTGGCTTTAATTAGTTGCTTTTGAATCGTGCACTCATTAGTACCATTATTATTAGTAGAAGTAGTAATAATTAAATCTTTAAGAAAATTATCTGTCTCAGAATCATCTGAAAACAATCTTTGGCATGCATTACTAGTCTTCTCATCAGTCGACAAACTTGTAAAAGGTGAAAAATTATGACTAGCCTGCTTCACTTGTTTTATAGAATCAAGAAATGTAAGCATGTAATTATCAAGGTCATCGTCAGAAGATATGCAATGATTTGAAGGAGTTTGAACATCTTTCACTTTGTTTTTCAAGCTCGTGTTATCACCATCACTTAAATATAGATGTAAACTCTCACTTTCTCTGTGATTTCCTACTTCCTGGAGAATTGAAGTGATTGGTGCGTTTGTTTCGGGATTTTTCTCGAAATTGTTAGAGTTCTTTTGTAAATCTTTTGACCTTGACGGAAGAAGAGCCGAATCTGATTTTCTAGCACTCAATTGAATCTTCTTGCTAATTGATGACTTAATTTGTGATTGCGCCTCGAAAGGCTTAGAAAATTCATCAATTAACACTTTGTCATGTATTTCATCAAATGAACGCGATTTTCGAATGATATTTCCTTCGGAAAAAGCCGAATTTGTACCGAAATCTAGTTTTTTGCTACATGTGAACTCAACAAGACACGAACGAGAATTATCTAATGATTGCTTACAATTTCTACTTTTCGGTGACTTTAGCTTCAATTTTTTAGGGCTCGGGGATTCAGATGGTTGAAATATTGACATGTCAAGGGTACTGTCATCTTCTGAAGACCAATAATCAAGGAAATCATTGCCTGGGTGGATGATTTTCCGTCTTTTTAATAGCTTCTTAGGTTTTTCATTTCTGGTTGACTTTCCAGAACTTGAGGTTAGGCTTGAATTACCATTAGAAAGTGATTTTCTTGGAGTTTTCTGCTCAGAAGGGAGAAACCCATGAGCTTGTGCGTACTGTTTAATATTATTGACAAGTGCACTTTTCTTCTCCTGATAATGTTGCTTATCTACATTAGAGCATAGATCCCAACTGATGACATGCCAGAAGGACGAATATGGGTCTACATGTAGGTGTAAATAGTCATTATCATACTGGATGAAGTCCGGAAGCTTTATAAAGTTTTTGTTGGATTTCTGTAGAGCCCAGTTAGTGAGTATCCAGCGGATTTCTTGATTGGGATCAGTCTAAACCAGAAATTATATCGTGAATTATTAAATTTATATATTTTTATAATAAGTACTTACAAAAAAATTCTTGTGGGTGATTCCGATGTGGAATTCTGCTTTAATTTGTTTGAAGATCAACTTTTTGCAAATCAAATCCACGCGATCAATTACCAAACAGAAGAACTGGAAGTTTTTGACGTGATTTCTCAGAACTGCGTGCTCCTTATCAGTGATAATTAGAATTATGGCTTCGTTTCTTGATAGAAGTGATTCTGCATCTAAAATATTAGTCAGAAATTAAAAAGTGTGGGATTCCCCTGCCGATAATTTCCCTTTTCATTTTCCGTCCAGTGTTACTGCACCTTTAGTACTGTACTTTATTTGACATGCAACATATGCAACCAAGTTAACACGAAGTGACATTTGACAGTGGTCAGTTGAGAAATTGAGCTATATAAGCGTTGAAAGTGTTAACGCGATCAATTATCAACAGAAAAACTGCAAGTTTTTGACGTAATTTCTTAGAAGTATGTGCTCCTTATCAGTGACAATTAGAATTATGGCTTCGTTTCTTGATAGAAGTGATTCTGCATGTGAAATTTAGCCAAAAAAGTGTGGGATTCCCCTGCCAATAATTCCGTTCCCTTTTTATTTTAGACATGCAACGTATGCAACAAAGTTAACATGAAATTACATTTGACAGTGTCAATTGACAAATTGTCATATATATATAAGTTGAAAGTGTCGACGCGATCAATTACCAAACAGAAAAACTGGAACTTGACATGATTTCATAATACTGCGTGCTCCTTATCAGTGACAATTAGAATTATGGCTTCGTTTCTTGATAGAAGTGATTCTGCATCTGAAATATTAGTCAGAAATTAAAAAGTGTGGGATTCCCCGGCCGATAATTCCGTTCCGTTTTCATTTTCCGTCCAGTGCTACCGCACCTTTAGTACTACATTTTCTTTTAGACATGCAACATATGCAACCAAGTTAACACAAAATGACAATTGACAGTGCAACCGACCATCATCAATTTGACCAATATAAATGTTAAAAGGGTTGAAAGTGTTGAAAACTTACTCTGTTCAGTGAATTTAAACACCTCCAAGTCTGAATACTTCTTCATGAAGAAAAACCATTGCGGAAATTGTGCTTCCATACAGAGTAGTATGCTTGGTAAGTTGTGACCACCTCTCTTATAAAGTGCACTAATACTCACTGCACATGCATGTTCATGATATATGTCCAAATCAACATTTAAAATAGCACCAGGTTTCTGTAAATATCATTAAATTTATATGACGTTGAAGTAAATTTGAAGATAACTTACTTTGGACAAATAGGAATTGTAGATAAATCTCACAGCATGTTTCTTGTAAGTCTCTAGATCTTTGGTAACTGACTTCTTCAGACAAACTAACGACTCGTCAGGTCCTCCCAGAATCATCTGGAAAGTCATGGTGTGTTGAAACGGGACAATGCGTACAACGTGATCACCAGCACGTAAAGTACTTTCAGGTAGAGGATGATCACGAAGACGGAGAAGCTGGTTTTGAAGTTGGCTTCACCGTCAATGTCCAAATAACCCGTCATTTTGCATCTTTCCAAGTAGGTTTGAACGGATTGTAACAGATGCACAAGGTCCACAGGCATTGGATTTACACATTACTCCCGAAATATTAATGGGTAAGTTTTTTGAATTGATGCTAGAGTAGTGGTTGAGTTGTTTTTAAATTAGCTGTGATTGAAGATTGAACCTTCTGAACGTGTTCAGGAGGTTCACGAGTGTTCAGAAGGTTCGGTTATGACAGTGATGACATTCAACACATTTATCGCGTTTGGAATGTTTTCTGACGTTTCTGACATTCGTGACCTTTGTGACTAGGGTAAAAAGCCATGAGATAAGGCAGTCTAGAGACAGGGAAGTCAAGGAAGTAAACTTCAAAAAATGCTTTAATTTTTTTTATTCGCGTTTTCTTATATGTATATTTGTTTTTCTAAGATTTTTCGAGATTTTCTTATAAATTTTAAATGTTTTTAGGGCTTTTTTTAAGATTTCTTTCCATTTTCATACATTTTTTCAGACTTTCAGACATTGTCATACATTTTTAGTCATTTTTACACTTTATAGAGTTTTTGGAGATTTTTTTACGCTTTTCTACATTTTTTTAGATTTTTTGGAGTTTGTAGGAATTTTTATTTCCTAATTTTTAGGCATATAGACATTTTTAGGTATTTTTAGTCATATTTACACATTTCCGACTTTTTTCAAGGTTTTTTAAACGTTTTTCTATTTTTTTTTATTTTTGGGATTTCTTGGATTTTTTTAGAGTTTGTAGGACTTTTACTTCCTAATTTTTAGGCATTTAGCAATTTTATACACATTTTTAGATATTTTAAAGCCATAGACATTTTTACAGTTTTTCGTCTGTTTTTGAGATGTTTGAAGCGTATTTATACATTTTGTTGATGCTTTTTGACATTTTTTGGAGTTTGTATGACTTTTTACTTCCTCATTTTTAAGCATTTTATAGATATTTGTAGACATTTTGAAGAAATAGATATTTCAAAACATTTTTAGCTATTTCTACCCTTTTTCGACTTTTTTTGGAGATTTTTAAAACGTTTTTCTACATTTTTTGCGATTTTTTTGAGTTTGTAGGACTTTTTACTTCCTCATTTTTAATCATTTAAAAATTTTTGGGCATTTTTAGTCATTTTTACACTTTCTATTTTTTTTACAGATCTCTTTAAAGTTTTTCTACATTTTTTGATATTTTTTTTTTAGTTTTTTTGGAAGTAAAAGTCCTAACTTCGTTATTTTTAGGCATTTTGTACATATTTTTGATTTACACTTTTTCGAATTTTTCTTAGATTTTTTAACGTTCTTCTCAAATTTTCTACATTTCTTTGATATTTTTGGGGGTGACGTACCGCAATTTGCAGCTTCTCTCACCAAGGTTCCTGTTCAGGAACTTTCCGGTTTATTTCTTCGTTGTCATGAGTTTTTGGAAATAACACAAACGTATTTTCTATCACATTATACAAATTTTGAAGGAAAACTTAATACTGAACAACCAACTGTTTACTCTTCTATCTACAGGATCTACAATCTTTATGTATAATTAGTTGCCTAGGTTAAACTTCACTTATTTAATTTAGAGAATTTAGTAACAGACGTAAAATTTATAAACTACAGAAAAAACAAAATTATCAAATATTTTATACAATATTCTATATATCAGCCTTATATACAATGTCTTAATCCTAATTAAAATGATTTTAGAACTTTAATGTACATTGGGTTGCCTACTCACAACTGCAATAAACTCAGCAGCGTACTTCCCACCAAAGCAAGTTGAAGTCGTCATCGTCATCATCTGTTCGCGGTGCACCTGTGCGCCGCGTTGTTCTGTTGTCTTCTGCATATGCTGCAAAACAAGTGAATACAAGAGTGAATCCTGGTGGACATCGTCGTCACTTCCCCTCGCGCAGGATGGGCAACGTCGACACCAAGCTCAACTTCCGCAAAGCGGTAGTGCAACTCACGTCGAAAACCGAGGTGAGTGCCCGCTCCATATTTGCAGCCGCCGCCGGTGGCGGTAATCAATAATGCGTTCAATCCGCCATGGTCTGTTTCTTAGCCTATTGATGCCAACGACGAGGTGTTTTGGGAGCAATTCTGGTGCGAGAACATCAGCAATGTGCAGGACATCTTTACACTGGTACCTGCTGCGGAGATTCGCAGCCTTCGCGAGGAAGCGCCGAGTAATCTCGCCACGCTGTGCTACAAAGCAGTGGAGAAGTTGGTGCGCGCTGTTGATAACAGCTGTCGAAGTCAAAGCGAGCAGCAGACAGGTGATATTACTTATTATATCTAGGTGTTTATTAAATAAATTAAATTACGTTGCAACTTTTCTTGTTTTTGAAAGAGTCTTTCATGCATGATTTATAATTAATGCATGACTTAAACATGCATTAAAAATTTTCAAAGTATTTGTAAAACTATTTGAATTTGGCGCCGTTTATTTCACACGGTTAAGTTTGGCAACATGGCACCATTTCTAAGATGGCTGACTTTTCATTGGTTGCTTTATATTTTTTGCTTATTGTATATAGGGTTATCTAATAGTTTGGGAACGGTGAAAATTTTCCACTCTAGCAAAAAATATATTAGCGAAGTTGTACGATTTTAATGTACCTAATGAGGGCCAAACATAATTACATAGAAATTAATTCCTATTTCAGTACTAAATTCAGTAAGACTCTTGACGAGAGTCTTGCCTTATATATTTGAGGACAGTGAATGGAAAGGTTTCTTTTGGTCTTCACTCCCCTCTCAAAACGACAACGAAGACGAATCTGTACCTCTAGCTCAGTCTCTTCTGAACGCAATCAGTGACTTATTATTCTGTCCAGACTTTACTGTGATCAACAGCCGTAAAAGTGGGCCTGTAAGTTAAACGAAACACATGTATAAATTTTTCATCAAACATTGCACAATTAGGATAAAGCCGAAGACCTATCTGCAATTGACTCCTGCGAGTACATCTGGGAAGCAGGCGTTGGTTTCGCACACTCTCCACCTCGCCACCCATTGCTAGACTCGAACCGAACTGAACTATTGAAGCTCTTACTTACGTGCTTCAGCGAAACCATGTACCACCCACCAGTGGACATAGCACAGAACCCAAACAGATGGATAGCACACCTCACATCCGCTGATAATAGACACGCCTTGCCCATGTTCACCTCCCTGTTGAACACGGTGTGTGCCTACGACCCAGTGGGACTCGGAGTGCCGTACAACCATTTAATCTTCAATGATTCTCTAGAGCCACTCGTTGAAGCCGCGTTGCAGATCCTCATTGTGACCTTGGACCACGACATGAACCTGGGCGCACATCTCGCAGGTGACCAGAGCAGTCAGCAGGATGAGGAGCATTCCATGGACAATCTCTTCATTAATTATCTCAGTCGCATTCATCGAGACGAAGACTTCCAGTTTATTCTGCAAGGAATCACGCGCTTGTTGAATAATCCGCTGACTCAGACCTATCTGCCTAACAGCACCAAGAAGGTGCATTTTCATCAGGAATTGCTGGTGTTTTTCTGGAAGCTGTGCGACTACAACAAGAAGTTTCTGTACTACGTCTTGAAAAGTAGCGACGTTTTGGAGGTCTTGGTGCCTATCTTGTACCATCTGAATGATTCGAGAGCGGATCAATGTAGGTATTAGTTTTAGACATTTTTTCATCATTGTAATCGGCAGGAAATCCGATAACAGTTCTGATCACATACATGTAACATACATAACCTAGCCGATATCTGTTTTTCGTGAATATCTCGGAAACTATTGCACTTAGACGCAATTTCTTTTCGCTATTGCAACCGGGAGGAAATTGCCTATCCGACGATATATAATAATGTTCGATAACATACATAACCTAGCCGATATCAGTTTTTCGTAAATAACTCGGAAAGTTTTGGATTTAGACGCAATTTTTTTTCGCCATTGCAACCGGGAGGTAACTCCCTATCCGACGACATATAACAATGTTCGCTAACATACATAACCTAGCCGAAATTAGTTTTTCGTAAATATCTCGGAAATTATTGCACTTAGACGCAATTTCTTTTCACCATTGCAACCGGGAGGAAATTGCCTATCCGATGACATATAACAATGTTCGGTTAGGTTATGTTTACCAACATAACCTGTGTAAGCACGACGTTTCCGATGCTAGTATTGTAATTACTCAACAGCTCGGGTGGGTTTGATGCACATTGGAGTCTTTATTCTATTGCTCCTATCCGGCGAGCGGAATTTCGGGGTCCGACTCAACAAACCATACACAGCTACCATTCCAATGGACATTCCAGTCTTCACCGGGACGCATGCCGATCTATTGATCATCGTTTTCCACAAAATAATTACCACGGGTCACCAACGCTTGCAACCATTGTTTGATTGCCTGCTTACAATTCTTGTCAATGGTAATATATAAAATACACATGTTATGGTCTAAAAATCTAAAAAAAAAATATTTGTAGTATCTCCGTACTTAAAAACATTATCAATGGTGGCGTCAACGAAACTACTGCACCTTCTGGAAGCCTTTTCAACCCCGTGGTTCCTGTTCTCGTCACCTGCCAACCACCACCTCGTTTTCTTCCTGCTGGAAATCTTCAACAACATCATCCAGTATCAATTCGATGGCAACTCCAACTTAGTCTACACAATCATCCGGATGCGGCAGGTGTTCCATGGATTGGCCAACCTCCCTTGTGACTATACCACGATCGCTCGAACCTTGAACAAACGTGCTGAACGGTGTAAAACCCGCCAGCTTCAGAACTCGAATGCAAATGGCGACGTCAACGACAGAGAGTTTGTCGCGGCTGTACGAGTAGAAGGTACGGAACGAGAAGAGGCAATGGAAGGTAGTCATCCGGCTTTACCAGCAGAACCCGGGACCTTGAAAGCTACTCTTCCGGACACTCCAGGAATTATGCAAATGACCGAACGGGAGAATGCACATCCGCAGAGTTACCAACAGGTTGAACAGTTGAATTTGACAAATGGCATGGCGACTATTACCATGAACACGCCAAGTCAGGGTAATCCTGACTTACCACAGAAGCTGGTGACCCAGGAAGATGGATCTGAACGCGGGAAGGATAATGAGGATAAAATGCTTGTTACTGAAAAATTACCTGATGAAGCCACGCTGAAGAAACAAAGTGTTAACACGGTATATTAGCATTTTTATTATTTTCATAGACATAAAACATGATTTTGTACATTTGTGATTTAGAAAAACAGCTTACGAGTCATTCCTACTGATGAAAGTGTTAGTAATCAGTGGCAACCTACAGCGGAATGGGTGCATTCTTGGAAGAGTAAACTTCCCTTGCAGACTATTATGCGTCTGCTTCAAGTATTAGTACCGCAGGTTGAGAAAATCTGCATTGACAAGTAAGGACTATCCTGTTATTAAAAACCCGCTTATAACACAATATTCCAATTAACTTCCAATGTCAGAATTAGCAAAAACGCGATGTAAAACATCATTTTATTATAACCGGGTCCCAAATATATTTCTTAATTGTTTATCATCTTCTACTTTGTATACTTTGTAGAGGGTTAACGGATGAGAGTGAAATCTTGAAGTTTCTACAACATGGTACACTGGTTGGCTTGCTTCCGGTGCCACATCCAATTTTAATCCGGAAGTACCAAGCAAATAGCGGGACGACTACCTGGTTCCGGACCTATATGTGGGGTGTAATTTATTTAAGGTATTTGTATAATTTAAGATATATAATTTTGAAGAATTGACTAGATTTCTTTGTAGAAATGTCGATCCACCAATTTGGTATGACACTGACGTGAAGCTGTTCGAGATCCAGCGCGTCTAACGGGTTGAATAAATTATTTAAATTATTTTTATTTAATTTGTAATGAATATATTGTGAAGATACAACATTATAGAGTTATTGCAGAATAGTGGAAAATGTTGCTTAAGTTGGGCAATCCTCTAGATTATAACACCGTTTACAGATTTTTAATAACTTTCATATTTTCGGAGATATTAAGGATGAAAAGTTCAAATTTGCTGTAAAAACAAAGCAAAATCGAAGTTTTCCGAAATCATGCTCTGTTTATTTTAATCAATAAATTAGTTTAATTTTGCTTTTATGAATTAAAATATAAATGAATGCAACAGTGGTTGGTGATATCTATTAACAAATGCAATACTACCTTTGACTCACTTACTTGTTTAGTAATAAAATATCTTGAAAAAGAAGGTTGAAAGCCTTTGTAAGATTTGCTAATATATTCTACTAAACACAATTATAATCAGGAAGGAATTATATATCGGATACCACTTCAAAAGTTTAAAAAGTCCACTTAAAAAAATATTTTTTGAATGTGAAATTTTGTAAAGTTTTATACTTGTATCCAATGTGGAATTTTCTGCTGATTATAATACTGTTTACAGTTAGCAACATTTCGATTTGTTCCGGAGATATGAATTTTTAACTCAACTGTTGGTATAGTATATGATAAAGCAGTTTTTCTAAATTTTCTCATTTCATTAAAGAAGTACACATTTTATCGAGTTATTTATTATTTGAAAAAATTGATTTTTCACAAAAATATCTTTTTTAAAAAATCTTTAATAACTCCAACAATTTAAGTGATATTGAAAAAATAACTTCACTAATGACTTCCTTATCTACATCAGTTCTGTAAGTTTCAAATTTTTCCGAGACCCAGTCCAAAGTTTCCCAAAATTATTTTCCCGTTTTCCTCGGGAAACATTGAAGTTATGAAAAAACTGTTTGCGCTATTGCATGGAGATTTTCATTCTGCGTCGAGCAGTTTTTTTCGTTTCTCGATTGCGTAAATTTCAGTTTTTTCGCCGAAAAAGTGGCCAGTGTTACCCCTTG
>JAODVP010149053.1:0-13884 GCA_025400035.1 Tetradonia laticeps
TTTTGTTTTGACTAAGTAACGCGGCGAGGGTCTAGCTTTTACGCCTGCTAACCCTGCTAGACACAAGCAGGTAGAAGTAGAATTCTCGTTTCTTCCGACTCCGTATTTTTCATTGCGTGTCGTTTGCTTAAGGCAGAGTGCGCCTAATCCAGGTAAATTTATACACAATTCTGTATCAAAATGTGTTAATTTTCATTCATGGTTCGCGCTAGACTGTCTCCTAAACCCAGGTACATTTATACACAATTCCGATCGTAATTCACGTGACCATAAAATTATTACGCTGCACACAGTTTTCCCCTTATATCAGGGTGCGCGTACGACAGGTTTCACTGTACTATAATAGCTTAACTGTATTTCATATTTAATTGAATTACTAACCATATTTTTAAATTTGTATCAATTCAGCTTGTCTGATAACACGAGCCCAAAACTCCGGCCTCGAATTAATCGTGCAAAAATGGAGCCACAGTCTACAGGAAGTGGATTTAGCATGGTCCACTGCAACAGAATCTTTAGACAACGCTGTTGTCGCTTTAACAGAAGCGGATAATCCACCATTAAGGTAAGGATATAAATATTACTGTAAACTATTACCTAATTCTTTATTAATATTAAAGAACGATAAATCTATGTGGATCATCCGTGAGTCTGGACCCAGTCAAATCAATTCTCAACAAGTGTCCCCATCTGCATTCCATCAACTTGCAGTCCTGCCGCGCGCTGCCCCGCGGCATTAAACGTCTCTATACCGGATCGGCAGTGGGCGAGCTCCGGCAGTCCCTCCAATATAAACCAAAATCAGAGGACAGCGCTGGTTCTGATAACGACCAAGCGGCTGAAGCGCCATAATTCAGTATACATTAAGTCAGCGAAGTAAATTTTTGTATGAAAAGGTCGTGTAAAAGTAATTTGTATAAAATACTGAGGGATGATATAATGACACAATGTAAAAAGACAACAGTATAGACATGATGGGCATATATGAGTAATTGCAACTAACTTTATGAAAAATAACACAACACGAGTACCTGCATTGTAAAGAAATTTGAGATTTAACATTTGAGGACACAAATAATTACAAATTTTATGTACAAATGTACAACAATGTACGCAAACATAGAGAAACAATTGTTTATATTACGCACTTGTAGAATAGTATGATGTTAGTTGACTTTGGATGCGTTGATGCCATTTAATGGCGATTACTGGCGAAATTTAATTTGGAGTGGAATGTCTCAAGTGGAATTTTGTAAAGCAGAGCAGAATTAGTGAAGAGATCTTGTTGCCATTTTACTTGATCTATTGTGGACATAAATATGTGATCAAAACAATACTGAGTACACCATTCCACAACAATTAATTGTAATATGTAGTTGGACTTTTCTCTGGCAGCTAATGTAAGCTATTGAAGTTATTGTTTTATTAATGAATTTGTTACTAAATTGTTTGCAATGTGCACTCAAAGTCACAGAGCTAGCACAAAATTATATATTGCTGTATATATGACGTATATTTTACAATATGGCGTTGTAAATTGTAATGCAGTTTAAACAATTGTGAGACGCGGTTGAGTGACACGTGGTACATATTAGATGCGTACGAAGAAATCTAATATATATTATATACATAAATATATTTCGTCCCTGACGATCTAGACTAGGATTATTATATATTACGACGATATATAAATTGAGCAGAAGTCAAGATATCGTCTTATTGAATTTTTCATTAATGACACACACATAATATATTCTAATGGTAACTATTATTACAGATTATTGAATAATTTATGTTAGTAGCGCGTGTAAATGTTGCGAGAGTTATTATTTCTGTTATTATTCTGTTTTATGATGGGTTTTTGACTTTATGGTATATTTCTCACATATTGCTCGGCAATTTTCACAACACGCAGTTGCGTTTGTACAATTGTTACGAATCAAATTGTTATCGATGTAATCATTCAGTGTGAATAAGTTGCGATGTTTTGTAAATAAGTTTCAATAGTCAAGAGTCACTACTGTAATGTACTTTGGCGGTCGTTGTACGTAGTCCTGTCCTGTTACAATGATGACACCCGACTGGTTTTTATAGCAGTTGTTTTGATTTTTTACGTTTTACGAGGTGATGAGGCCTTATTGTGCGAATCTGAACGACCATTTCCTTTCAATTATGCTGTATAGTGACACGCAATTATTGCAAATAACGCTTCACCCAGAATAGAGTTGTGATTTTGTCTAGAGCAATCAAAATATTTAATGAAACTAAATGATTAATTGAAGGAATACTATTGATAAAGCAATTTGTAAATAAAAATATATGTTCTTTTTATATAAAACAAAAGCACAATACTACAACTGTAGTTGAGAATAATTAGACGTGATATTCATTGAATTTCTGTAAAATTTTAAAAGCATATTGAAGACTGGGGACAGGAAAGTATATTCCCTAAGTCACTTTGTCACGTGATCGCTTCCAGCCAATTACAACTAACAGATTAGCCAATTTATTGTGTAGGTTTTTATTTACTTAATTTTAGTCTACTCTCCTGTCTATAGTTTTCCTTTAATTTGTCAAATGTCAATACTTTCTACAAAACCAGTTAGAGGGCTCTAGTAGCAAACACTATTACCAACTGGTATTTAACACTGCACTGCTGGTGTGACACCGATTACACTAAAAATTCCTACCTGTCATTCCGTGCCTGTGTAAATGGCAGATATAATGGCCGCCAACAGTGGTGGAGTCGAATGGTCGTCCGTGATAAAAGCGTTTTTGCACGCTGAACACGAGCAGAGCGATCATCATGAAGTACTAGAAATATGCTCGGCCATTGTAAAAAGGTACGCATACAACTATCGTTGTTCATTTGGTGGATTCCTAAACTCTATCAATCGCGTTAACTGCTGACAAAAACGTCTATTTATATTCTGCATATTCCGGCGTTTTCGTTTTGTCTAAATACTAGAAATAACTGACGTGATTAGCAATGTAGCACTTTTTGTTTCATTTTCATGTGAGTAGCCAAGCCGAGATCTTGCAGCAGAAGGAAGGCCATCAAGAGTTCTTCAACGCGTTCGTCTTGCTGTCGGCGAACTTGATTGCCACTGATGCTGCAAATGGTGAGTGATTATTGAATAATATTAGGAAATAACATTTATAATTAATGATGATGGTATTCATGCAAGACATTACGTGCGATTTCATCATTTATAAATTGGTTAGGTGTGTGTTGTTATGGTGCGGTTTGTTTGATGGTTTACGTTTCCATTTTTCACCTTGTCAACAAATTTTACAATTAGTGATTGGCGCAGGGAATTATTAACTTAAGTTATCATTTTAGGATATCAATAAAACAATGTCAGATTATGACACGAAATTTTACCGTTTAATGTGTCATATAATTTCAATGCTCGATATTGAGATATTTGTGATAGTGAATATTTGATTGTAGTCACACCCCCGCAGCTGGAAATAGTAAGTGCTGCTTCGAAGGTTCTTCTGAAGTACCTTATTGGATCGCTGAACACGAGTACGTTTTTCGCCAGTGATCCAGCAGGGAACAGCGACGGGGCGCATCCACACGTCGAGCGATCGCTGAAAGCCATCCGCGCACTGTGTTGTGGGGTAAATTCTTTTATTCAGAGTGATATTGCCGCCCTCACAGAAATCATGAAGGGTGAGACGCCAACCCAAGCTAACCCAACTGCAACTGGTAAGTTATTCCTGAAGATTATAATTTTACATTTTGTAGCAATCTGTTACTTTTAGTGACTTGTTTTATTTTAGAAAAAGACACCAGTAATAAACAGGATGCCAAGATGCGAATGGATCTACTTACGAATATTTTCGAACAGCTTATTATGCCGATACGGGATGGCGATGCTTCTCCGGAAGTCACTACACAAGCAACTAGTGGAGAAACATCTGATGGAGATCCTGCTGTGGAGATTAATGTAAGTTTCATTGATTATATGTTGGGTTAGGTTGAGAAATTACATGGGATTTTTTATGTAGCGGTTATTACTAAAAGCAAATCGTGAAAGCCTACAAGCACTACGCGCTGGTGATGTCTTAGTGGACCTCTGCTTGAGCCTACCCTCGATAAAAAAGACCCGCGCGAGAATCGAAGACGCTCTGGCTGGTAAACCCTTCACGCTTCCAACCAATCACTCGGAGGCAACTACCACGCGCAACAGTTTGGCATCCACCGTAGCGGAAATCACTCTAATTGCATCAGCGTTCAACCTTCCGGTACTCGAACCTCTAACACCAACGAAGCTTGAGAAGCTGTGCAATCTCAGCATGTCAATCCTATACATCGCTGTTAGCCACGCAGCCGCGAGTTCAATTCTCTCTATGGGCTCAGCTGTATCACCCAAATGTACTACGGTGCAGTCACAAAGCAGTCATAAAGAAGACGACTTGGATTCCAATGCTGTGACACTCGTAGAAGAAGCGTTGAGTTTATATAATCACATTGGCAACACTATCAAGACTTCCACGAGAGCTGGGGGTCATGTTTACCAAAATTATCTCCTTGCTGGGGCTTGGGTGTTGGTTTCCGGCCTGCAAAGTCACGTGACAGCTTGCACCACAGTTAGTGACAAACCCTCACATATGAGAGACGATAAAGGACGCAGTCCGAGCAAATCTCGTGAAGCAGCCGGCTCTGCACGTTCGGGTTTAGTGAAGTTCCAACACTCGTTTGGTGTATTGTCAGTAGCATTGGCAACTCGTGCTTTGCTACTGTTGTCTGAATTGTTTGATGATTTGAACCTGGAAGTTTGTGGAGGTAATGGCGCGATTGTACAGGTGGATCCAGCGCATATTTCTATCGCCGGACAATTCACAGCGTTGCAACGTGTGGCGAAAATATTAACGACTGCACCGCTCAACCAACTGTTCTTTTATCTCGCGCTGGTGAGTTACAGAAAGGCGTGTACTTTGAAGAGACATACACCTGAAGGCGACACGTTTAGTTTGAGCGACTCCACGACGTATTTTTACGAGGATATGATTCTCTGTTCGGATGTGAGTTCTACTGATGAGGACGATGACAGTGAGCCGTTGTTAGGCCAATGGTTTGAGGAGACTTTAGCACCACCTGAGCCTGCTGACACTAAGGTTTCACCAGTGGATAATCCCGATGTTAAGACTGTCCAAACAGATCGGGGGAATTCCATTGTGCCGGAGAAGGGCGAAGCCCATGGGTTTATTCGGCTGGCGACCACGATTTTCGCGTTTATGAACAAGCATTTCTTGCTGTCGAAAAGCGGATATGTCTCGAGATATATTAAGACTGGAATTACCGACCAGCAGATTGTCATTCTTGCTGTTATTATCAGGGATTTGGATCGGGAGACTGCAAGGACTGAAGTTGGTATGTGATTTTTATTGCTTATGAATGAATTTTATTGGCTAATTTTTTAATTATATCAATTTTTGTTTTCTTACAGCTCCAGGACAACTCTACAGTGACTTTTCTGGAGCCCTCACACGTTACACCCATAACCTCGTAACACACTCGAGTCTACAGCCCTTGCAAGCTAGTCTACTGAACAATCTAGGAGTCTCTCCATGGAACACCGACGTGCCGCATGGTTGGCCGTTGTCTGTATACGCCCGGACATTATCTGTGCTTGCACAGGTACTTCTCATGCGCCCTCAGACTGAAAAAGAAGCTTCTGTCATCAGTATATGGCACAGGTTAGTCAACACCTTAATAGAAAACGTGATCAACGTGCCTGCTGCAGTGGAGGGCGAGGTTGAAGACCTCAATGTTGAACACGCCCAAGTTCTCGTCTATCTTTTCCACTCTCTCAACCTAATGCAGAAGAAATCAGTTGTGTTACTGTTAGCTGGGGGACTCTTGCGGTGTTCGGAAGTGGTGCGTGGTCCACTGCGAGATTCACAACTCCTGCATCTGTCTAGATTATTACTGCTTTTTGACTACATCATGAAACATCTCTATGATGCACCACAGCAACTATTAGAGCAAATTATGTTTAATTTGTTTTACTCGACCAATATGAACACGGATAAAGAGAGTAAAGAGAATAATATGTCCCGGATGTATACCTCGTGGCAATGGGCAGACTCTGGCTCCAAAATCAGCCGAGAAAAATTTACGATGATACCGACTTTTTATGTTTTGTCCAATTTCAAGAGTGGGAATCAGGAAGCGCCGAAATTAGATGGTTTGGCGTGTAGTTTCATCTTGGGGACTCCTGATAAGCTGAGATATCCGCTGTTACTAGACGCGTTGATTGAGATTTTAACCGTTACTAATATTACATCCGGAGGAAACGCTTTTAAAATGACACGTTTGGGTTTATTTGCGACACAGTATTGTTTTTCCATCTGTTGGAAACTATTACAATTGCTACCACCGTCAACTCCATACATGGAACGATTGCTGACTGGGGAGGTACTTCCAGCAGGTCCATTGCTTTTACACGCGTTGATTTGGGGACCGAGGTGCGGGCATAAGAACTTCTCCAGGTGGCTGAAGGATTGTCTTGTGAAACAAGGTCTCTACACACAGAATACTGAACGATTAGTGAAGTCCGTTTCTGATACGGTTAATACTTTGGAATATGACATAGCTACAGCGAAACAATGTGTCATTGCCCTTACTCCCGATGTGAAGAAAGGACCCATGACTAAGGAATCTCTCCCACCATTATGGCATTTGTACCTTCTCCATGCTGTTATTGCCAAGGTTCAAGTATCATTGACAGAGGAAGAAACTAAAAGAACCGCAGATGCTACAAGTACAACAGTGACTGGTTCGATTCATGTGCAGGAGTTACTACCACACGTTCTCCGTCTAACTCAGGCCGTTCTACATTGTACTAGATGGTCTTTACTGCACAGTATGGTAGAACAAAGTGAGCCTAGTGGTAAATATACCGTACAAGACTTTGAAGGACTACAGGAAGTGCTTGCGATTGCGACCACTAAGTCGAAACTCACCACGGGGTTGGTTCCGGATCACGCAACGTTCCTGCCTTCTGCTGTGAATAACGTAATACAGCAGTGGGACAATGACAGTTTGGAAGAATGTACTACCAGTGATACCAGCTCCTCGGAATTGTTCATCCTGAAGGTTGTTGATGCCCATATCCAGACATTATCTTCTTCAAGCTATAGCTTTTCTATAAACTTATCTCTGAAATGTCTTATGACGAGACTCATCGAATTTGTCTGTGTCCTTGCTCCGGAGATTGAAAATACTGATACTAAGAACAAGGTTATTGAGTTGTTCGTGTCTACGACTTTAGATGTACGCACTGAGTTTCTCCAAGGCTCTGTATCGAAGGTTCTGGAGAAGATGATCGGGGATGTGGAGACTGACGAACATCAGAAGAGAGTATACATGCAGGTTCTTGATAATACCTATAAATTGATTACGAATTACACCAATAACGTAAATGGGAACGTGAATGAGAAGATACTACATCACTTCTTGAAGTTTTATGAGAGGTTGATTGAAAAATCAGCTGGGCGTCAAGCGTTGGAAGCCTTTTTCACAGGGGAGAAGGACCTGGTTAAGGTTTTAATGTCAGTTTCTAATCCGCAAATATCCCAGCAGTACAGCACGAAGGTTTTGCACTTTTTCAATAAGTTGTTTAACTGTGCTGAGAAGAGTTCGACGGATCCCAGCCTTAATTATTTATGCAGCAGCATGAGTAAGTTAGCGAATGTGGATACTACGAAGCTGCAGACTTGGCTTCGGCATGTAATAATAGGTCCTACTGCTGTACCACCGAAAAGTGAAGAGTCTACAAGTGTGGCCAGCGTTCCAGGAGATGGTACTGAAATGACTAGCTCAGGGATATGGCAAGCCAGTGGTGAAACCGCGTCTCCCAATGAGGAAGTGAAGAATTTAGTACAGGAAAACAGTCAGTTGTTGCAAGCTCTCACTAATTTTATTGTCAAGCCAAATAGTAATGTGTCTGAAGATGTCGCGATTACAATTTTGAATGCCCTACTTCCACTTGGATCTTATATCTTATCTTTCCCTCTAGAAGGGAGTGGTTTTACCGATCTAATGGTGGTCATGACCATGTTAGCTGACGCGGGTACAGGAAAAGGTCACTGCTATCTATTTACAATGGTTTCTGATATTTGGTTGGAGAGTTGTAAGACTTATCTTACCCAGAAAGACATCGTGGAGAAACTGAGCAATGATCCAGAGGCCGATAAAACTTGTGTGATGTTAGATGCACTTTGTTGTATGTTGGATTACATGAGTGATGTAATTAATGGTATGTTGAACCATCAGAAAATCCCTCTTCAAAGACCATTGAGTCCTGCGTGGGAGAATGAAACGCCGTTGGATCAGGATCCGGAGATGTTGGAAGAAGTGAATGATGAGGAGGACAGCGGAGAGGAATCTGATGAAGACTCATTGTGTAATAAGTTATGCACGTTTACAATTACCCAGAAGGAGTTTATGAACCAACATTGGTACCACTGTCATACATGTAAGATGTTGGATGGAGTTGGAGTGTGTTCGATTTGCGCTCGGGTTTGTCACAAAGGACATGATGTGACCTATGCTAAATATGGCAACTTTTTCTGTGATTGTGGAGCTAAAGAAGACGGTTCTTGCCAGGCTTTGGTGAAGAGAAGTCCGCAGTCTTCAGAAAATAACGCTGGCAACGCCTGTGCGAATACAAGTCTTGGATATATTGCTAGTGAGGATAATCTGGCTAGTTCACTGAGGAAGAAAGAAGTGGTTCCTAAGGAAAAGACAGATGTCTATGTAAAACGTGAAAGGAAGAAGAATACGATCGTGAAGAGATTGGAAGGTTCCATGGATATGATCCTAAAGTTTTTCCCAAAGACCGGAGTTCCTAGGATACTCCTCGACATGTTGCAATCGATACTACCTGCAATTGAAATGTCCTGCAAGCGCAACTCTTCCGTGGGTTGTTATTCCAGAGCTATGAAAGCCCTCCAGCAGTTGCATAGCACTGACAAGAAGTTCCAGACTACTGATCAACTCATGGTACCCACACTGGGATCCCAGGAAGGCGCATTTGAGAATGTGCGTATGAGTTATGCTGGTGAACAGGGGCAGACTATAAGGCAACTACTTTCTGCGCACATGATCCGAAGGGTGACAATGTGCTGCATGTCTTCACCTCAAGGTAAGCGACAACAACTGGCGGTTGCGCACGAAAAAGGCAAGATTTCAGTGTTGCAATTATCTGCGTTGTTGAAACAAGCGGATTCGACCACTAGGAAATTGACTTTGACTAGGCTAGCATCTGCGCCAATTCCTTTTACTGTGCTGTCTCTAACTAGCAATTTGTGTAATGAAGACTATTTGGCTGTATGTGGTTTGAAGGATTGTCACGTGTTGACCTTCAATAGTAGCGGAGCGGTTGTGGATCATCTTGTATTGCATCCGCAGTTGGCATCTGGGAATTTCATAATTAAGGCTATTTGGTTGCCAGGTTCTCAAACAAAGCTAGCGCTGATTACTCCGGACTTTGTCAAGATTTATGACCTGGCGAAAGATGCGTTGAGTCCGCAGTATTATTTTCTGGTCCCCAGTGGGAAGATTAGAGACTGTACTTTTATGTACGAAGATGGGAAGTATAACATTCTGCTGATGTCTTCACCTGGCCATATTTACACCGAGGGATTGAATGAGGAAAGCTCTGCGAAGCATGGTAGTTTTTATGTGACCAATACCTTAGAAGTGTTTCACTTGGAGGTTATTGATGTGAATGGACAGGTAGCAGGTGGTGGAGTTTCCATTTACTATTCGCATACTTTGGGTTTGCTGTTTTATTCATACGCACAAGGTAAAAGTTTTGTGTCGCCAGTAACTCCTAACAGTAACTGCCTTGCTGTTGTGTACCCTGTTAACTTGTCTTCATCTTCAAAGAGCAATGGTGGCAAGACGCCTGCTCCACAACCTCTTTGCCAGTGGACTGAAATTCCCAACCACCCTGGATTAATTTGCGCTGTAATGCAATCTAGTAATAATCCTGTGGTACTCATGTTAAGGCCGGAAACGCTCTCCATCCAAGAAGTCAAAGTCACTCCTTCCAAGTCTAAGATCATGGACATGGTTGCCATTCGTCATAATTCTGGTCAAGAACAACGTACAACTTTGATTCTTCTTTGCGAAGATGGCAGTTTGAAAATATACATGGCCAACATGGACCAGACTGGATATTGGATGTCTCCGAGCGTACAAACCGTGAACACAGTTACAGTAGCGAAACCAAAGAAGAAGAAAATAGTGAAGACTGGTAAAACCCCAAGTTCTGTCACTTTTCCTGTGGATTTCTTCGAACACTGCAATCCCATGAATGATGTAGAGATTGGAGGCAATGACTTGTTACAGATATATAATGTAGGACAGTTGAAACATAGGCTGAACACAAATGGATTGTTTGTGGTATGCACAAAAGCTCTAGGGTTTGCTGTGGAGATTACAAACGCTGATAATAATCTAGTAATGACCGGAATACGTGTCCAGATTGGGGCAGGTGATGCGCAGCGGTCTCCGACATTCATCGAGATATTTGGGAGGATTATATCGACGACTACAACGAGGAGTAGATGGTTTGATATCCCATTTTCACGCGAGGAGAGTTTGCAAGCTGATAAAAAGATTGTGGTATCGTTTGCGCCTTCACAGGACCCAGAGTCAGTTACTGTATTGGAAAGTATTAAGGTCTACGGGAAGCCGAAAGATGCCTTTGGGTGGCCTGAGGAACATGATGAGGGTTTAGCAGCAAGCGGACCTGCAGTTGCCAACAACACAGCAACCACAACTGGTGATAATGCAGAAGGGGGGAATACTACCAACTCCACGTCCTGTACCAAACTAGAAAAGTTTGTGGGTGGTTGCTTGGAAGTCCTGGATGGGAGTTTCTGCTTAAACTCAACTGATGAGAAGATAACTGCTTGTAAATCAGCATCGAATTCAGTAGCGACTAAGTTACTAACAATGCCAACACCACCCGCATTGCAAATAAATGCGACGTCTTTACTTTCTGCGCTATACGCATCCACTGCATCTTACCACATGTACAAGGATCATGAACTGTTACAACATGTCCTGGCCAGTTTGAAAACAATGAATGAAATTGACATCACCACTAATAAAAATGATGTAGACGCGGAGAGTTACTATAGATTGGTGATGATTGTGCGTGGAATTGCCGTGAGTCGTCCGCAAAACCTTGTCAAGTTTACAGACTCTCATACTTCCATACAGGATGTGATTCTGGACGATCCTCTGGACGTACAGACACCTAAGTCTAATAAGAACCAGCATCTCTTGCTGCAGTTAATGGATGTGTTGTGGTTGTTACATTCGCTTAACCCAGAAAATCCTAATCTAGCCCCAGTTGTGGTACCTGGCTTGAAACACACTGAACAGGTTGTCTATGCGTTGGTCGAGATTGTACACGCGTTCAACAGTTGTGATACGTATAGCAATATTACAATAGCTGTATACTTACAGCTTTTGTTGTGTGATGATCCTGTAATTGCATTCAGCGCAAAACATGCATTGAGTAGAGTGTTGAAGCCTAAAGGGCGGAAGAGACGAGTGTTTATACCAAGTCCCCCGAATTGTATAACTCCACCTGCGTCTAAAGCAGACGAGGAGAAGCAACAATCAACATCAACACAACAAGACCAACGACAAACTTTGGAAGCTATTCAAATGCTGCAGAGGCAACAAGTGCAAGCACAAATGCAAGTGCAGGGTAATGAAGGAGAGAATCATAATGTCAACCCGTTTGAAGCGTTCCTAGGAGGTGGAGGTGTTTTCCAACCGTTACTAGATATCACTTTGGATGCTGATGATGACACGATGGTAGAGTTGGCCATTGCGTTGAGTCTACAAGAGCATGAATTAGGCGATGAACAGGCGCAACAGCAAGCGTTGCAGACTTTACAAGCTTTGGAAGCTCCATTAGGACAAGCTGTCCAAGAAGCGCAACATGTGCAAGAGGCAGGACATTTTAGTGATACGACCGCATCGGCAGGCGGGTCGGACGATGAAGGTAGCACTGCAGCTACAGATGGATCGACTTTAAGGACATCCCCAGCTGAGCAGGGAGGAAGTGCCGGGTCTGAAAGTGGTGGTAGTGGTGTGGAGAGTATTACTGGTGAACAGAATGTCTCAGGACGTAGCTCTACTTATGGTGATAATACTCAGGAAGCAACGACTAGTAAGACGGAGACATCAACCACCGGTCCACCTGCAGTGCCAGGCACGTCCCAGGAACAAGACACCACAGAAGGTGACGCTGAACATGAACAAGAGTCTGAGAATAGCAGCAGGTTACATATTTTGCGCCTGCAATTACTGGAACGCTTAGTGGAATATCTACCGAAGTTGAGGAATGTTACTGGAGTGAGGGCTATACCGTTCTTCCAAGTTATACTACAGTTGACAAATGATTTAGATGGACATTTGGAAAGGGACAAGGCTTGTCTCAATGCTTTACTCCATGCGATTGTGGTGGAATTGCAGATTAACAAACCGAATTTGGAGAATATCTGTGAGAGAAGTAATCAGCGAGAGGTTCAATTGGTTATTATGCGTTTATTAAGTAAGTTTTAGTCATAGACTATAAAGAATTTGTGTGATATTAATTAATATTGTATATAGGTGTCCTCATGACAAAATGGAAAGCATCAGCGAATACTAAACCAGCTCCTGGAGATAATAGTTCATTTGTAGCTTCAACATCTGCTACTGTTCTCCTGAAAGCTGATTTCATCACTTACTGTCTTAAACTACTGCAGTCGTTGTTAGACTACTGGAAGGATAGTAAAAACGAAGATTCGAGTAATTCGATTACGGGTAACCTGCTTAAAGTGCAGCAACATCATTCACCACCGGATATGTCTCCGATTTTCCTCAAACAATTTGTAAAAGGTAGTTTATACTATATTCACATACCTTTTTACATTTATTTATACATGTTTAAGCTATAACATATATTTTCAGGTCATTCTTCAGATATTTTCCATATCTATCCACAACTTCTGACCGAGATGGCGTTGCGTTTGCCTTATCAAGTACACAAACATTCAGAGATTGTCGAACCAATCAGTGCTGCTTTTGAGACTTCCTGGTTTAAGTACCTTTGTGAGTACATGATGTTCACACAAGTCACATCGATTCGACGACTTGTACGCAAATTACTGTTGTTTATCTGCGGTAGTAAAGACAAGTACAGACAACTGAGGGATATACATGCTTTGAATGCACATATGAAGGTATTAATTCTTTTGTAAATGTTGTTTTGCAAATTTTCTTATGCGGATCTATAATATTTGTATTTGTTTAGGCCGTGAAACGGTGCTGCATTAAAGGCGGATTTGACCCTAGCTTATCTTACCAACATGCGATGTCTCTGCCTTACGACACTCTGGTGGAAATGGTCGAGCATTTAAAAGCGTGTTTAGAGATTGCTTCTAGTCGTGTTGGGAATTGGCAGAAGTTTTGTTTGTGCCACAATGATGTCCTATCGTCGTTGTATCAAGTCAGTTGTATTTTGGATGAAGGTATGTCTTCTTAATTATTTAAACTATGGGTGCTATATATCAAAAATTTGTTGGTACAGAAATTTTTTGCAACCATTCGGTTTTGCCGAAAAATTTGAAAAATTTAACGTTGAGGCTGTAAAAAAATAATGCAAAAAATTTCTGATTTTTCTGTACTATGATCAACCGTGGTTGTTTCCGTCACACACGGTGTTACTTCATAAAATAAGTCATGAAAGTTTTAATGAAAATATTTTATCCTAGGTGTTGCTCCAACAATCCTCCAGTTGCTAAACTGCGCAATCGTTGTTCAACCAGTACCTAAGAAGCAAGAAACATCAGCAA
>JAODVP010149164.1:0-19735 GCA_025400035.1 Tetradonia laticeps
ATAACCGGGTGGGTTGGGTTTTATTCGAAAAACCCGGGTTTTTGCCAGCCCTGGTTAAAAGCGCAATAAATCCCATATACTTAACATTGGACTAACCAAATTTCAGTTTTCTTCGTAAAGTCCTAGTTCGTTCTAAGTGAGTCCGATCCTAATAAAATATAATTTTAGTCAACCAATCCAGTATTTCGATTTTTGCGATTCATATTTATCTAACAATAATCACTAAAATCCGTTGAAAAGAAATTTCACGAGTATATAAGAACACGCATGTGGTATATTTACATTACCACTTACAAAACCGCTTATAACAAACGACAATCTTGTCCTATTTTCGTGTGTGCTATGTTAATTTACAATATTCAATAGCCCTTTAACAGGAATATTTAACAGCTACTTCAGAAACCCGCTTATAACAAAATACTTAATTTAATACAACTATTTTTCTCTTATTATAGATTAAGATTGAAAGAAGTTATGATATTACGTATTAATGAAATTTCGTATTCTAATATTAATTAAATCCATATTGTAATGCACATTTGGGTGCTGAAATCTGTTGATATTTGTCCCGCTCAAATGTCAACATAATTAAATATGACGTAGTAGATGTAATAGACGCCACATCAATGAGTTCAAATTATTAATGATATGTTTGTTGCTAGAGCAAAGTGCTGAATACTAGTTGGAATTCTTGTTACCGGATATCTTTTGATTAATAATTTGAATTCTATTAATATTGGAGAAAAATGTAATTATATATGTTACAGTTTTTCTCGTTTGAAAGGTGGTAGTATACCTGTTCTAATATCCTGTATATATCCTGTTATAAGCGATTTCGATTATATTAATGCTGATATATTAATAACTAATGTCTGATTTGTTCAACTAGGTGAAGCCGAAGCAAAGGAACAGCTCCAAGACGTGGAGGATCAAGACGTGTCGTAACTTGTGCTAAACGAATGACATGAACACACAAAAATTCTTTAAAACCAACAAAAAACAAAAACAACAAAAAAACGATTAATATCCCATCTCAAAACAATAAACAATAAAATGAAATTTCACGGCGGGCAGAGCAGACAAGTGATGTATGAGCGCATGCGCGACGCTGCACCAAAAACATCGTTGAAAATGCTGAAATAATGAAACGTAATACATTCTCCAAACATGTCATTATTTATCGAAATTATTACAACACTACATGACACCCACACTCGAAATTGCTAACCAAAACGTCAATCGTCAACTTGACACGTTGCCACGAGGTGTTGAGGTTAAGTTATCAAACGACCAAGAAAATTAAACACTTGTCTGTCTTCTGTCTTCTTCCACGCCCCCTCCCCCTCCTCCCTCTCTCGTCATCTTCATTCTCATCCTCCAAATGTAACAAAATACGTGAATTTATTTAAATCTAAATTTAAATAATGAACTAAAGATATGAACCTTTTTTAAACTTAGCGTTACATGCGATGATGCATTTCAGTTGAGCGCAGATTGTGACGTGTATGATGGATCATTGATCATTGGGTGTTTTCCTTACATATTCACCGCCACACTCTGACACACAACCAGCGCGAGACCGACTACAATAGTACATTGCATACCTTTAAGTAAGCATATACATTATATATAATTACATTTAATGATACGATTGATGAGTGGAGATGAAGCTGCGACTGTGCAACTGCAACAATTGTAAACCGCATGCGTAATAATTACAGACAATCGGTTTTGTTGGCGAAGGTGAGGGTTCGATTGCGGCGCGTTTTGTTACACACATTTTTGACACACTGTCACACAAATTGCGTTCTTTTATATATATTTTTGTACATGTTTTCGTTTATTGTTTCTAGTTAGTTCTAGGTTTACTCTCTTCACGCATCAATTGATTGGTTGGTTGATAAGCATCATTCCGCTGCGCATGTCGCGCTTATCAATGTATGTTACTCGTATTACTAATGATTTAGTGTCATATTATTACTATTGTATATTTATGTACTTATTGGGTGCATACTCACCTGGGTGGCTTGCGGTCGCACCCAGTATAGTATGTGTTTTGTTTGTTTTGCGCGCAAATGGTGGACATGACTAAGCAATAGGCAACCAAACATGCTGAGTGCATTGGAAATGCATTCGAATCAAATTAATTGAATCCACTTGTGAACAAATTATGGTTATTCGCATTAATTTGGCTATAATAAATGAAATTTAGTTAGTAGTTAATGATTTTTTGTGGAATTAGACATAGTTTCGATTAATTTGATTCGATGTACAGTCCGTAACCTCAAAATTGAATGTGAAACATCTAATTTGTCATATTTATATGAAACACAACACTAAATATTAATTATTCGAGGCAACATTTCGAAGAAAACAGCGCGAGCACATTTTTGCATTGCATTTATATATAAATTACACTTAAAATTTAGGACGCGTATCGTATCGGTCGATTCTATCAAGTATGTGCAGGTTTGCTATGATTTCCGGAGCGGATTGTGTTTGCAGTATGTATTGTTCGTTTGCGGTTGAAGAACGTACAACATTTAATGACGGGAGTATGATACTGATATATTCGTATGATGATAGTGGCTATGTGGGATAGCAAATGAGCAAACTGGATTATTGTCAAACGGACTGGGACGGTTTGAGTTTTCATTGGTTTTCACATTTTGATTGTGTGTATGGATGTACTAAGCTGTATAGATGGAATATACGAACAACAATTGCTGTAATTATTATAAAAGTATTAAAAATCTGTAAAAAAAAGAAGCACGCATTTGTTATGTACTTACTTTATTATTTTTTTAAATTATGGTTTAGTTAAAAATGGGTTTTGGGGTGCTTTTTTTTGATCAAAAGAACTATTCTTCCTACTTGCAATGGAATGTCATACGTATATATACGTAATTGTGAGAAAGTTAAAAACGGAGAAGTGAATCAACTAATTTGATAAATTGTAGAAATTTGGCCTGTATAGAAATGAAACTCTGCCGCTTTAAGATGAGGTATCATGCGCATTTTTATCTCAAGCCGTTTGTGAGAACATTGCCGCCTTTCCTCGGAATTTATCAAAACCTACGAAATTGCCTGGCTTTGACGTCAATTTTATATAATTTCTTGCTCAGTTAAATATTTTGCATTGTCATAGATGGAAAGACCAACTCTTCTTTTTTTACTTAATATGTCATACACAGTCTCAACTGACCTGGTTCCCAAGAAAATCGCATTTTCCCGAAGCGCGAATTGAATAATTAAATTTAACAATTTGACGTCGATTTTAACTAATTTTAAATACTCGTAAATGTTCGGGATAGTAATAAATTGAAAGAGCAACTCTTCCTCTTGCAAATGAGAAGACATAAGAATTTTCACGCCAAGCGATTTGTGAGAAAACTGTATTTTCCTGATGCATAGTCCGAAAGGTAAGAAAGACTGCACAAGTTTGACGTCAATTTTATGTCATTTCTAATTCAATGAAACAGTCTGCATAGTCATAGGTGAAAAGAGCAACTCTTCCTGTTTATGTTTATATGTCACACACAGTCTCAATTGTCTTGGTTCGCGTGTAAATCGTATTTTCCCAAAGCGTGAGTTGAATAAATACAAAATTTAACAACGTTAACGTCGATTTAAAAAAAATTTATATACTGGTAAATGCTAGGGATAGTATAAATTGAAAGAGCAAGTCTTCCTCTTTCAAATGAGAGTTAATAAGAATTTTCATGTCAAACGATGTGTGAGAAAATTGTTTTCCTGATGCATGGTCCGAAACGCAGAAAGGACTGCATAACGTTGACGTCAATTTCGTTATTTCTACTTCAATGAAATACTCTCCATAGTCGTAGGTGGAAAGAGCAACTCTTCTTTTTTAAGTCAATATATCACACACAGTCTCAATTGCCCTGGTTCGCGTGTAAGTCGTATTTTCCCAAAGCGCGAGTTGAATAAATAAAAAATTAACAGCTTTGACATCGATTTTAACAAATTTTATATACACGTAAATGCTAGGGATAATATAAATTGAAGCAGCACCTTTTCCTCTTTGAAATGAGAAGTCATAAGAATTTTCACGTCAAGTGATTTGTGAGTAAATTGTGCTTTCCTGATGCATGGTCCGAAACATAAAAAAGACTGCACAACTTTGACGTCAGTTTTATGTCATTTCTAATCCAATGAAATACTCTCAATGGTCATAGATGGAAAGAGCAACTCTTGCTCTTCAAGTTAATATGTCATACGCAGTCTCAACTGTCCTGGTTCGCGAGAAAATCGCATTTTCCTGATACGTGAATCGAATAACCAGAAAATTTAACAATTTTTACGTCGTTAACTAATGTTATACACACGTAGTTACGTGAGCATTTGCTCGGCATAGTAATAAATTGAAAGAGCAACTCTTCCTCTTCCAAATGAGATGTCACAAGAATTTTCACGTCAGTCGATTCGTGAGAAAATTGTGTTTTCCTGATGCATGGTCCGAAATGTTAGAAGAACCGCACAATTTGACGTCAATTTTATGTCATTTCTAATTCAATGATATATGTACTTTCCATATAGTCATAGGTGGAAAGAACAACTGTTACTCTTTAAGTTAATATGTCATGCACGGTCTCAACTGTTCTGGTTCGCGAGAAAACTGCATTTTCCTGACATTCATTCAAACCGCAATCGTGCGTTTCGGAAAGTTACATAAGTTTCCTTCGATTTTATGCCACTTCTTATTAATATAAGGACGCGAAACATAGCAGAGCAACTCCTGCTCTTTCAGATGAGATATCTTGTACATTTCCATCTCAAGTACTTTGCGGGAAAAACGCAATTTTCCTACGCATGAATCGAAATATTCCAAAAGTTATACAAAGTTGACGTAGATTTTAAACCTCTTTTAAATAATTTAAACCCGTGCTACGGTATTTAATCGAAAGAGGAACTCTTCTTGTTTGATATGAGATACATGATTTTCCATATCAAATAGTTCATGAGGAAATTGCGTATTCCTGACATTCACTCAAATCGCATTTATGTGGTACGAAAAGTTGCATAAGTTTGATTTCGATTATATGCCACTTATTAATATAAGGACACGAAACGCTAATTAATCCACAGATCAACTCTTTCACTTTCAGATGAGATATTTCACTCAATAAGATCTAAAATGGTTTACGAGAAAATCGGATTTTCCGGACGCGTCATTCGAAAAAATTGAAAAGTTACAATTTTAACCCAATTCTAAGTAATTTAAGTATACCACACGGTCATAGGTGGAAAGACCAATTCTTCCTCAATGAAATATAATACCATATGGATTTTCATCTGAAGTGGCACGCGAGGAAATTGCGTTTTCCCGGTATTATGAAACAAGTTTCTACCG
Source organism: Tetradonia laticeps (assembly GCA_025400035.1). Taxonomy (NCBI): domain Eukaryota; kingdom Metazoa; phylum Arthropoda; class Insecta; order Coleoptera; family Staphylinidae; genus Tetradonia; species Tetradonia laticeps. The sequence continues at coordinate 5,372 of JAODVP010149164.1, forward strand.
ATAGTTCATGATTTATAATTATCAGCTAAACTAATACATTCAATATAACTGTATAACTAATACAAAAATAAATTTATTAAACGCTAATAATTTGTACAAATTTTGGTGGAATATTATAATTGGAAAGGTAATTTCCAATAAAATCAATTAACAATAAGATAAAAATAACTATCGATTGTGAAAATTGTCAGTAAAGCTGCAACCCAACATACACTCGCGCACTCCAACCCGTATCACACTCCCACGCCTCCCACAGTAGCACCTGGTGAAAGCGCCCCGCGCGGACGATGTCGTCGCCTCGAGTGCCTCGAGCATGACGCGCCTTCCCCAACTTCAGTATACTCATCGTAGTCATTGCATTCATCAGCGAACACCGCAACGCGAACTATCTCTAGAGTGTCAGTGGTGTCAGTCGGCGACGCGGAGCTGAAGAACAAACGAAACGAACCAAAATGGCTGACGCGTGTGTACTCACAATCAGTGCAAACTTACGCAAATATTCGCGTTCGGACTCGGGAAATCATCAATTGTAATTCTAACGATTCTAACAGTAACATCACAGACTCACACGCAGACGTAAAATTGAACGTAAGCATATACATAAACATAAGCCATGAACAATTAGCCACAATACGAAATGAAAATGTGAAATGTGAAATGAAAATCATGAAGTCATACTTTAACTTTATAAATATACAGTATACTCATTGTCAGTGCACCTGTGCGTGAAATGAAACCTCAACTTAATGCAAAACCAGTGAGTGGAGTGTGTGGTTGAAGAAGTTATTTACATTCTTCTGGTTTCTAGCAGAACAAATTCAATCAACGTCGTCGCAGTGGTCATAATCGAACTCATGTGTTAACGAAGCTACTCGTACACTTAATGAACAATGTGAACAATGAGTAATCATATTGTGATCAACATAAAAATGACTAAAGTCCTCTGACACCTAACACATAGCCAGCCACTTCAGCTATTCCATTCATTTACATGAATAATGTAAGTACGACTCGTATATTTCTTCAATTATTAACATAACCTACAAGACATCAAGTCTTTAAGTAACTATAATAAATTGTATGCATTGTAGCATAATCACAACCATGGCTGAACCACAAACAGTCGAATACCAATGGGCCTACAGCATTATGGACTCATCCCGAGTCTCCACTTTCCTCATCTCCATGCTGCTCATCGTCTACGGCTCGTTCCGCAGTCTTAACATGGAGCAAGAGGCGCGCGACCGCGCCAACGGCTCCACCAACCTGCTCCTCAACCCCAGTGCGCAAGCTCCTATCGATAACAACGTCCAGACGCTAGACGCCATGCAGGCGCTGTGTCTGCCTCTTGGAGCGAGTATCTCCTTGTTGGTGATGTTCTTCTTCTTCGATTCCATGCAGATGTTGTTTGCTATCTGTACAGCAAGTAAGTATAAACTTGTTTGTGTTTATAGAAATTGTGTTTATGCAGTAACTTGATTATTATCATGAATTTCAGTAATCGCAACAGTGGCACTGGCGTTTCTCCTGCTGCCAATGTGTCAGTACATTATACGTCCTTGTTCGGACGGCAACAAGATATCGTTCGGCATTTGCGGCCGGTTCACTGGAGCTGAACTGCTGTCGTTCTCACTGTCAGTGTTTATTGTTTGTATTTGGGTTCTTACAGGTTTGTAAACATTAATTACTACTATTACTTGCTAAGAATTAAGTTATAATTAGTACTAGGACATGGTTCTGAGTGTTCACTTTCATTGTTTTTTTTACTGTTGTTTTTACGTTTTGATGACTTCTTTGTTTTAGTTTTCTAAATCTTTTTTTCAAATCTGTGATTTCTGCCAATTTTTATTATTTTTATAATGTCCTTTCCTGTTCCTAAAATTTTCTATAAATTCTTTCAGTTTTCTGTCCTTTACTTTACGAACAAAAATTCGTTTTGCTTCAATTTTCTTTTTTTTCCTTAATAATCTCTAGGTTTTTCTTCGATTGGTATGGTTTTCTATCAATTTTCTCTAAATTTTTTATATGATTTTCCGGTAATTACAACTTTTTTCTCGATTTTCTAAGGTATCTTGATTTTCTGTGTTTTCTTTTATATTCTTAGTTTTCTGTGACATTTTTTTCGTTATTTATAATTATCTTCCTTATTATTTGAACTTTGTATTCTTTAAGTTTTCTACATTTTATTTAATTTAGAAAATATATTCATTATATTTAGAAAATAGGATAAATTTTTCCAAGGTTATTAAATCCTAGGTGATCTCACTTGGCCTTGATGAAGTGCGGTGTAAGGGGAAAACATTAGGTCATTTGTTGGCTGGTGTGTTAGATGCACTAGTCGTTTCGCGGCCGCTTGGTGTGATTGACATTTTAGGGTTATTATTATTACTAACCAACAAATGACTTAGAGACCTAGAAGTGAGACCACCTGTAAATATAACAACCTTGTTATTTTTCCTCAATTTTAATGTTTTTCCTTAATGTTTTGTTTTTTTTTCTTCAATTTTCATTATTTCCTATCAATTTTATTCGTATTTTTCATATTTGAATTGATTTTCTTTAATTTCACTGCAATCCATGATCTAACACTTGTTTTTCTGCACATTTTCTTAATTTTCTATAATCTTTCTTCGGGTTTCGGTGATTTTTAATGTTTTCTTTCAATTTTCTTTACGTTTCTTCCAAATTTCATGTGTTTCGCCGCTTCTTGTTTTATTTTTGCTAGTTTTGTTTGATTTTTCTTCCAAATTATATTCTCATAATTATTTTTGAAAATGTTTTAGTTTCCCTTCATTTTTATTTGTTTTTTTTTCTATTCTCATTGTGCTCCTTGAATTTCCTTAAAAATGTCTTCGTATTCTTCAATTTTCCTACTTCTCTTTCAATTTTATAAGCTTTCCTTCCAAATTTTTTTTTGCGTTTTGTATAACGTTTTTATTGTTTGTTTTTACAATTATCTTTCTATTCTTAAAACTTATTGTATTCTTTCAGTTTTCTTTATTTTACGTAATTTTTCTGCATTTTCCTTCAATTTTTATGCTTTCAAGGTTATCTTTGATTTTCATTGGATTCTATCAATCTTCTTCCTATTTTTCAAGTTAAATTGATTTCCTCTTATTTTCTTTTCATTTCATGATCTTATATCCGTTTTTCTTTATCTTCCATCAGATGTTTTATTGAATTTTCTTAGTTCTTCTATCTTTTTTGTTTTCGGTGGAAATTCCGTCGGTACCTAGCGATTTTTAATGTTTTCCGCCACTTTTGTTTCAAATTTTCATGTATTTTCCTCGCTTCTTTTTGTTTTTGTTACTTTTCATTGCTTCCATCAAACTTCTTTTATTTCTTACATATAATTGCATAATTTGTGAATTTGGCATTTTAAATTGAAAAATACTAAATTACCTCCAAGAAAAAGTCGCTGGTTCGAATCTTGTCGAATCATTTTTCGACTTTATTTATCATTGGATAGGTAATACCTGAATTCTAAATTTAGAATTCTTCAACTTAAAATGCCAAGTCTTCTTTGTGGCGAATTATTTTTGTTTTCTGTGTTTTATTAGAAATTCGTTCGTTTTTCTTCAATTTACTTCATTCTTTTCTAGTTTCGTTGTTTTTGTAAATTTTCATTGATATTATTTTTCTATTTTTTAGTGCTCAATAATTTTATTTCTTGTATTTCCATTTTGTTGTTGTATTCGATTAGTTTTTGTTAAATTTCATTGATTTTTCTTGGAATTTCTTTTATCACTGGCCATTTTATCTTTGATTCTTAAAATTATAATTTTCTTTAAATATTCTTTATTTTATTTAATTAACTTTGTATCCCTTCTACTTAATTTATTTTTCTTAAATTTTTATTGTTTCTATCAATTTTAAACAATGATTTCTCTTAATTTTGTTAATGATATCTATTCCCTTAAAGTTCACAAGATAGTTTTGATTTCTTGTATTTTCTGTAATTTTTGCTTTACTTTTCTGTGTTTTTCCTCCTTTCATCCCCCGTTTTTATTTATTTTTTGTTTTTCTTTGTATTTTTAGTCAATTCATTCAATTTTGTCTTCTCCTTTAAGGTTCTTGTTCTTTTTCAATTTCCATTGCTTTTCTCTGTTGTTTTTTCTTGATTTGTATTTTATTGTTTTCTTTCATATTTCAATCAATCTTATGTCTCTTCTCTTTTTATATTTATTCTTAAAATTTGCTTTGTTTTCTCTCAATATATTTCTTTTGCTAAAAATATTCTTTCTTTTCCTTCAATTGTCTATGTTTTCATTCAATATGCATCGTTTTCTCTAAATTTATAATGTTTCCTAACAATTTTCTATGTTTTCTTTTAATTTTCATTTGTTTGTGCGCCTACGTTTGTTTTCCCTAAAAGCTTCTTCAATTTCTGTGTTCTCTGTAAATTTAGAAAGGAAACTCAGGATTTCCTTCAATAAATCCTTCAGTAAATTTATTATTATCGTTGTTTTTACAAATGTCAAAATTATATGTTACTAATGATATCATTTCTTATCAAGGTCATTGGTTACTGATGGATGCAATGGGCATGGGTCTATGCGTGGCCTTCATCGCTTTCGTACGCCTGCCAAGTCTGAAAGTGTCCACGCTGTTGCTCACTGGCCTGTTGATCTACGACGTGTTCTGGGTGTTCTTCTCGTCGTACATCTTCAGTACCAACGTGATGGTGAAGGTGGCGACGCGGCCTGCCGATAATCCAGTGGGTATCGTGGCGCGCAAGCTGCACCTGGGCGGCGTCGTTAAGGAGGCGCCCAAGCTCAGTCTTCCCGGCAAGCTAGTGTTTCCCAGTATGCACAATTCGGGACATTTTAGTATGTTAGGTGCGTATTACATTATTATTTATACTACACAGTTATTTATACTTTTTTTATCAATTAAGCGTTAATTTCAGTTTTAATTATTCTATATCTACATAAAATAATGTATGCTTTAATGCATAAATATAATGAAATGATTGGATGTTTGTAGGCCTGGGTGATATAGTAATGCCCGGTCTGTTACTTTGCTTCGTGCTGCGGTACGACGCGTACAAAAAGTCGCAGGGCATCCCGACGGGCTCGCGCCTCACGTACTTCCATTGTTCGCTGCTGGGCTACTTCCTCGGTTTGCTGACGGCGACGGTCAGCTCGGAGGTGTTCAAGGCGGCGCAGCCGGCGCTGCTATATCTCGTGCCGTTCACGTTGTTGCCGCTGCTTACCATGGCTTACTTAAAGGTATTTAGCCTTTTTAATAATACTGTGTTAACACTACTTAACTCATCAAACAAGGATAATTAGACTTACTAATGAGAATTGGAAGTGGTCTAAAGAAATTATGATGTATTCTTCCTAAATATCGATAATTATTTTTATTTTATTTTATGATATTTTCCCATTTATGTTTTTACTATTTTCCCTGAACTAGTGTTTGTTTTTCATTTTTTTAATTTTTTTTATAGATTTTCCTCTGCTTACTTTGCCTTTCTTTGTTCACTTTTAATTTTTATCGTTTTAAATGAATTGTCTATTTCTTTCTTTAATTTGCATATTGTTTTCGATCAGTTTTCTTTGTTTTCTTTAATGTATCTCTGGTTCCTTTGTGTTCTCTTTTTGTTGTCTTTTTATTCCTTTTTTCCGATTTTCTCATTATTTTCCTTAGATTTCAATGAATTTGCTTTTTTTTTTCTACAGATTTCAACTTATTCTGTCAATTTTCTTTGCAATTTCTGTAGTTTTATCGATTTCTTTGGGTTTTTCTTGTTAATTTAGTACTATTTTCTAGAATTTCATCGTTTTTATTAGTTCTATTTGTTTTCTTCTAATTTTTCTTCTCATTTTAGATTCCGTTAATTAAAAAAATTTGCTTACGTGCAATTGGTTTTGTTTAGTTTTAATTTTCCTCGTTTTGAATGAATTTTCTGTTTTCATCAAATTTTCTATAGTTTTTGCTTGTTTTCAATTTACTTTGTTTCTTTTTAATTTTCATTCTTTTCTACCTATTTTCTATGTTTTCATTACATCTGCTTCGGTTTTTATCGATTTTTTTTGTCAATTTTATTATTGCAGTAGGCTCTCACTAATTTAAATTCTTCGTAATTCGAAACTTACGGTAATTGGAAGTGAAAATTTGTCCCTAGAGACCAAATTGCCAAGTGAAATCTCTTATTAATTCGAAACTCTTGGCGAAGTTTTTCGCTTTTCCCGTCAACTTCGTATTATCGAGAGTGTATTGTATTATGTAATACTGTGTTGACACTACTTGAGTCATTAAAGAAGGATAATTTGACTTACCAATGAGAATTGGAAGCGGATAATATTGATAATTATTTTTATTTTATGATATTTTCCTCTTTTTTGCGTATTTTAATTTTCTTTAACTAGTCTTTGTTTTTAAAGCTTCAGCTTACTTTCACTTTCCCTTTCCCTTTGTTTTATTTTTATCGTCATCAATAACTTCTTTATTTCGTCCTTCAATCTGAAAATGCTTTTCTATAAATTTTCTTTGATTTCTTTAAGTCCTCTATAGAAGACAATACATTTTATTGTGTTTTATTCCTTTGCTTTTATTTCTTCTCTCCAATTTTCATTGTTTTTGTTTGTTCTTTAACATTTCCTTCAATTTTGTTTAATTTAATGTTGTTTCAATATATTTTTTGATTACTTATTTATTTTTCATCATTTCAATGAATTTTCTATTTCGTCCTTCAATTTTCATATTCTTTTCTATCAATTTTCTTTGTGTTCTTTACAGTCTCTGTTCCTAGTTCCTATACATTTCTTCTTGTTTTTTTTCATCGGTTTTTGTTGTTCTATAGAATTTCGTTCAATTTTGTTAAATTTCATGTTCTTTCAATATATTTTTTGATTTCTTATTTATTTTTCATCGATTTCAATGAATTTTCTATTTTTGTCAATACTCATCATTTTCTTTAAAATTTCTTTAGTCTTCTCAATTTCTTTGTGTTTTTCTTGTCAATTTTAATATTGCTTTTTTAAATTTTTTAAATTTTCATCTCTTATGTTATATTCTGTTTAGTTCTATATGTTTAAATTCTATACATTATTTTATTTTGCTTTGTTTAGTTTCATTTTAATTTGTTTACTTTTAATATAGATTGTTTCTAATGAATTTTCTATTTCTTTTTTCTTTGATTTTCATTCTTTTCTATTGTATTTTCCTGATTTTCTTTGAAGTCTCTCTAGTTTGTATTCCTAATTTCTTTCTGCTATTTGTCAATTTTTTTTTTCAATTTTCACCGTTGTTTGTAGTTCGATTTATTTTCTTCCAATTTTCCTTAATTTTTCTTAAACAGTACGTTTATCATTTTTAAAATTATTATTATTTTTCTTTGTCTATATACAAATTACTTTGTTCACTTTTAATTTCGTCGTTATTTATAATAAATTCTCTATTTTTTGCTTCATATTAATTTTTGTCTATTAACGATCTTTGTTTTCTTTAAGGTTTTTCTAAATTCTATTATTTTCCTGGCGCATTTTGTTAATTTTTCTCCCTTTTTTTCTTCAATTTATATAGGAAAACGTTGGTTCTTTTCGATTTTTTTCAAATTTTCAACGATTTCTTTAGAATTTCTAGTTTCTATCCATTTCTTCATGAGTGTGTTTTTTGTTTTGAAAATTGGTAATCCTATTTGTTTTAAATTTTTTTTCCAGTTTTGATCGACCTTTTTAAATTTTTTCATATTTTTCTTTGCTTTCAATTTACTTTGTTTACAATGTCACTAATCTTTTCTTTAAGTTTCATTCATTCCTATCAATTACGTCTTTAAAATTTTTCTAGTTTCTATACGTTTTTTTACCGTTTTTTGCGCTAATTATTCTTTTTGTTATTTTTTAAATTTTTTGTATCAATATTCTATTTTTTTTTACATAACATTTCGTAATCCTGAATGTTCTTTTCTGAAATCTGTGTAGTTTAACAAAAAATTCATTTACGACGCTTAAAAATATTACTAATAAGGCAAAATTGCCAACAATTAAACGCTAAATTAGTCATAGAAACCGAATATTTTAAAATGTAATTATATGCTTGTAGTTTACGAGGTTAGCTGTTCATTTGCTCCACATAGTTGGAAATTTCCGCTCTGTTTGGCGCATCTCCGGCCGCAGATTAAATTCGCTTCCGCTTGGAAGAATTCTAATTGCTTCATTGCGGTTTCTCGGGCTTGTGTTTCTGTTCCTCTTTCTACTCTAAAACTTCCCAGGCTGAAATTAACTATTTTTAAACTAGAAGAACACGTTTATTCCAACACTAAACGTACATTTGTGGTTTTATTGTTATTATACCGTTATGTTATTGTTAACTTTATCTTAGAACCTAATGTTTCTTTTTGTGTCCCTCAGGGTGATTTAAGAAGAATGTGGTCAGAACCATTCAAATCCCTCAGCTCTACGAAGCATCTCGAAGTGTGATAAACCCGAAACTGAACCGAGCATAAAACTGGCTAATCCGGAGGAGTTAATCTACAAGGAATTGCAGTTCCGCTACTGCGCAAAGACTAAAAATCGCCGAGTGCATGCAATAGAATGTGCTTCGCGCGAATGGTTACAAATACAAATGCTCGTAATATAATTATCTCACCACTGATTACTTTTGTTATGTCATTGTGATGAGATAATAATATTACGAATGCGCCACGGATCATATACATACACCACTCGAATAACTTACGAATCTACTGATCAGGTATATATTAACAGAGAGAAAAGGAACATCGGAATATCAAAAACATCACTACATCATTTTCATATTTTCATTGTGGCATAAAACTTTCAAAATTATAGCTTTTTACTAATTCATTATTTACATATTCATGGATTCACTCAACACCAACATATATTACACATTTGAGCATCGAAATACAGTGGAATCCGCTTATAACGACTATTATATTACTACGTTAAACCGGGAGTTATGTTATAAGCGGGTTTTTATAGTATTTTCATTAAAATCGAACAAACGCTTTACTAAAAGTAATATTACCATAAAATTCATAAAGCTTTACATAACTCATCAATTATTAAAATTATCAAATTTCTTATTGAATTATTTATGAGGCATTATTTAAAACGTTTGTAGAATTTTTTGTCAAAAACATTGTAATTAGTAATCAACAACAATTGCTAAAGAACAGTTAAATAATTTTGAACGATTAACAAACTTGTTTATAGAATTTTGTTGGTTTCCATGACATACAGTTGATTGTACAACTATAGACAACCAATCTTACAAAAAATTTGATTTATAAGTAAATTTATGTCCATACAGGTTAAAATGTTAATTGATTTACTTATAGTCGAAATTAACATCACTTAATTATATTTTGTTACAACCGTGTCACCTTCAAAACTTAAAAAAACATTTTTGAGGCGTAAAGTGTTATTAAACATTATGTTATAAGCGGGTTTAACCGTATATAGTAAATTTCATTGTTAATCGTTAAAAATTAATGCAAATAATTCTTATATAATTTTCTACATTAATTCATTGGTGAGATTGATGATAAATCATTTACGTAATTTTCCATTATTAAAAAATCAAATTGATTTGTGATTTTTTGGGTATAATTTCAATCGTTCATAAACATACGTAGACTTTTACATATAAATATTAGTTAAGCTTACATGTGATATATTCTATATTTCTGTTTTTATTTGATTTATTATGATTTTTTGATTTTTTTTACACTGTCACTGTTTTCTTATTATTATTTTTTATTTGAATATTCATTAAGAGGTTACATTTATCATTTCATCCGCAATTAACCCAACATTCATCACCATTATCACGTAATTTCGTTTTTATTGCTTTAAACACATTGTACACACTTATAGTGTGGTTTAATTATAATGCCGCCAATACACCGCCAGCCGAATCATGACATTTTCCTTAATTTGTAATGAATTTTATACATAACCTCGAATTTATGTGTGAAACACTACTGTCAATACTGTGATATAGTCGGATGCTGTTGGCAACAATATGACTTATAACTCTATTAAAAAAATTACAATAGGATCCCATTTATAAGTTTCAAATTAAATTATTGCTATAAAAGCCAACAGCAAACACTCCGACTATATGTATTCTTTAATGTATGTAATGAAATGGGGTTTTAACTTTAACAAAAATGAACAAATGCTGTAACAAAACGACGATGAGTATCCACACACTTGAATCCAGTGATTCAATTCTAAACAATTGTGTCTAAAGACTTGTAAAGCGAACAAAGAGGCACAGAGATGATTAATTGTTAGATTATTATAATTGCAATATGTACGTATATATTATATAAAATTAGTTTAATTCGATGCATTGATGCAATACGCATTGGGGATGTTTCACAATTATTCGTATAAAACAAAATTTCTATAATTTTCATTTTACTTATTAAATGTGATGTAGTAAACAAATATGTATACAATGTGAAGCACCCTCATGCAGGACGCTGAGATGCAGATAATGTTCGTTCGTGATAAGGATTGAAAGAGTGCGCGTGTGGTTTTTCTTGGATACCATGATATTCTATCTCTTTGCATGTACGTGTAACATACGTTTGCCCTTTTTTATTGCCTTTCTTATCGACGATTCTGTGTACGTATTGAATTAAAGAATTTAAATGTTTTATTACAAACTGATTACAGACAATTGCATTAACATAATTTGTTATTACAACAAAATTTGTCGAGACATGACAGAAATTAAGTTATAACACGACGCATTTGACAACAAAAAATGAGCTGTAGTTTACCGCTTACATTCATTTGTATTCTCTTTGTCCTGTGTTACTACACTTATGTATACGAATTCGTGTACCACAGCTTAGATTCCTGCTTTCAACAAATTGTATACCTACTAATATTCCATTTATTTTATCTCAGCGCGTTCACCATGTTCCTGAAAACCATCAACGATAGTCAGTCGGATGTTCCCGATCGGTATAAAATCCCCGCCGAGGTGTTTTTCAAGCTCAAGCAAGCGTACCTCTATGAAGAAGACGGTATTTTGGAGGAGATCTGCCGAGAACGTAAGATTGTGGTTCACGCACGTTCTAGGGATGGAGTGAAGCGAGTGTGTTACAAGTGCAAGCACATCAAGCCGGATCGTGCGTATCACTGCAAGATATGTAAGAAGTGCGTGATGCATAAGGATCACCACTGCTACTTTTTGCATACCTGTATTGGCGTCGGCAATCGGAAGTACTTCATCTTCTTCAATTTGTACACGGCGCTCATGAACATGTTTTGTGGGAGTACGGAGGTGCACTATGTGAAGCATGTGGTGGAAATGGGTAAGGATGCGGATGTGGGGCCGCGGTTGACTTACATAGTAGTAGCTGCGATTGTCACGCTAGTGTTGTGTGCCAAATGTGCGATGTTGGTCGTCATCAGCTTGATCGGTATGTGGAGAAATAAGACGATGGTTGAGTATCGATATGAGCCGACATTTGAGAATCCTGCGGACCCGATGACTAGGTATGATAATGGGTGCTATAAGAATTTCGTGGAGGAGTGTGGGGATAATATTTGGTTGTGGTTTTTGCCTTGCCGATTTCAAAAAGGGCGGGGGAAGTGCGATGAAGATTTGAGTGATTAATTATTCATAGTACTCAACTAATATATCGATGGTGAATTTTTCTTTGTGTACTTGAGTCCCTGGTTTGTATCAGCAAGTGTTAAGCGCATTGTTTATTATCTTAACCTTGGAGACTGGATAGCGCTAGCTATCCTAACCTAGAAGTTACCGTTTTTCGCGAATTTCTCCTAAACCGTTGAAGCTACACGAAATGTGTTTTCATCTCGGCAATCTCGATATTCTCAGTTACCAGTAGAGATGAAATTCTGCATGATATCACATTCGATAGGGGAAGATCTTTATTTTCTCGGGAGCCAGAAGAGGCGAAAGTCTTCGAGATATGTCATTTGACAGAGGCAGAGTTGTTTTTCCATCTGTGTTACTATCGCGTATGTAAATTAATTGGAAGTGACCCAAAAAAAGGCGACAAAGTTGGACAATTTTTTGAAATTTTCCAATCACGCGTCGGAAAATCTAGAGGAAGAGTTGCTCTTTCGACCTGTGTTACTCTCGCGTACGTAAATTAATTGAAAGTGGTCCAAGAAGGCTGACAAAGTTGGACAATTTTTTGAATTTTTCAAATCACGCGTAGGAAAATGTTGATTTTCTCGGGAACCAGTAATGGCGAATGTCTTCGAGATATGTCATTGACAGAGGAAGAGTTTCTTTTTCCATCTGTGTTACCCTCTCGTACGTAAATTAATTGGAAGTGACCCAAAAAAGCCGACAAAGTTGGACAATTTTGAAATTTTCAAATCACGCGTCGGAAAATCTAGATTTTCTCGGCAACCAGTCGAGATGAAAATCTGCACGATATGTCATTTGATTCAGAAAGAGTTGCTCTCTCGATCTGTATTACTCTCCCGCACGCAAATTAATTGGAAGTGGCCCAAAGAGAGCGACAAATTCGGATAATTTTTGGAATTTTTCGAAACACGCGTTGGAAAATTTTGATTTTCTCGGGAACCGGTAGAGATGAAATTCTGCACGATTTGTCATTTAATAGAGGAAGAGTTGCTCTCTCGATCTGTGTTATTCGCGCATATTAATTAATTTGAAATGTCCCAAAAAGGCCAACAAATTCGGACAATTTTTTGAATTTTTCAGATCACGTGTCAGAAAATCTTGATTTTCTCGGGAACCGGTAGAGCACCGGGGGCGCTAGTGTAAATTCTCGAATTAGTGTAGGCCTAGAATGAATCTACTCTTATTCAACTCAATGCTCGTTTACTACCAACAGCTAGTGCAGTGAATTTATGTAGGCCTAGACGAGTAGCTGCTACAATAGACGGCGGAGTATTAGGATAGTAAAATATGTAGTATTAGGAGGACAGAAAATGCAGGAAGTTTACGAAGGGTAAATCCTGCCTTATCTTTACATGCTATACTTATCTGTATTTTTATCATTTTTCCAACTATACTTGGTGTTTGATGAATTTATTAACGTTGTTTTTTATTGCCTCTTTACCCCGTGAACAATTACCATTTCAGGATTCTTAATTTAGAGGTTTAAAGGTTCTTCTATTAATTTTGCTAGTACTTGTTGAAACTTTTCTAAGTTTTCGCCGACGCTGGGAGTCTAAACAAAAATGAACAATCAACAGTGAAAAATGTTTGTATTATGCAATAAAATATAGTATCGCTGAAAGTACTGAATATTGAAGTATATTGAAGTTCCATAAACAAGTAACGAGTCTTAATGGCTGAATAGTTAGTGGGCTTGTATGCAGAACACAAGTTTTTCGGTTCGATTCCCAGCGCCGCCAAAGATGTTTTTAATTTTTTAAATATAAATTCGAACAATTTAGAGGTTACACAGCTTTCATACTTTATAAAACTAGAAGTTTCAAAAAAAAATGTGCCAAAAAAGGATCAAGAGCCCCCGGCATTCTGATTTTTGTCCGTACTAATCGTTATTGTATCCAAAACATTTGGGTCATATCAATTTATTTGTTAACTATGTAATTGTGACTAATTTTAATTTAGTGTAATTGTTTGTGATTCATGTTTGTATCTTGAAATAACTTCGTAATTAATTAATTACCTCATTTAAAAGCGACACTAGTTGAAAATTTTCAAAGTGGTAACCGCAGTTCATTAGTAATATAGTAAAGGTCGTCTCCTGGATAATGAAAATCGGTTTCTGGATTTGTCTACATCTGAGTCTGTACGAATCCTGGTGGAAGGCAGAGCATTCGCACAAGCCCCTCAGCCGTGGTTAGGTCGGGAACGAGGCGAAACAAAAAGATTGAGATGTAGCCTTGATATTTCGGCTACAATAACGATACGTACAGGCAAAAATCAAAATTTCGGCTTCTCCCGTCCTCGGGAGAGGCTTTGTGCCCTTTTGGCAGTTTTATTTTATTGAAACTTCGAATTATTGAATTTTAATAACAATAAATTGAAGTTGCCGCGCAGCGTCTGAATAATTCGAATTTGCTTTTATTTCAATTTAAAATATCTTTGCCTCGGCTGGGAATCGAACCGACAATCTTCTGCTCCTTTTACAAACACGCCAACCGATAGGCTAGCTAACTCGCCTTGTTATTGGAATTTCTATATACTTGACTGCTCAGTTTCGTAAAAATTGTAATAGACGTTACATACTATACCTATACGGACTTGTTTTTCCTGAAAACTTTGAAAGACCGAAATATTAAATAGACTAGAACTAGAATACTTCGTTTTAAATGTACTCTATTCATACACTGCGTCAGAAGGAGATAGCTATAGGTGTTTTCGTGGACATTGAAGGGGCTTTCGACAATGCCT
>JAODVP010149386.1:9059-19690 GCA_025400035.1 Tetradonia laticeps
GCAACTAAAAATACTAAAGAATAAATAAATCTAGGCCTCTCAGCACTTGATGAAAACAATTCTTCAAATTGCTTAACATTATTATCCGTCCAATCTATATTAATCTCTGCAGTTTTCATACTGTCCTCAGCAACTTTCATATTTCCTTGGTCCCGTAAACCGTCCGAGTGGTTGTCAACAAAGTTCACAAACTGAAAAATTTAAGAATAATGTAATTACTATCGAATACAGTAATCTACATTTGTTTGTACCTCATTTAAAAGCTCCTTAGTTTTCAACCTATCACCTAGCGCTGAGAGCCCTTCCTTCATATACCCAGTTGGAATATCCTCAAATCGAGAATTTAAAAATTCAATTGTGAGATTGGTAGCACTGGGATTTCCTTCCAAAACAAATTTGAAAACATTGACAGCATTATGTTTACGCACCATTGTATTGTTCAATGACAAATCTAAGTAATAACGAAGGAGCTGCTGGTCTTTGGTACAGCCCAAGACGGATAAAATCATTTCCTTTTCGGTGTCAAAAATACTCTCCATGTATTTATCTATCAAAGAATGGAATAGTTCCTTGATTGCTGAAGAATTTCCATGGCGTAATACAGAACAATAGATGGTGTGCCGATGATTTGCATTAATTGGCCTACAAGTAATAATTTTAACAAGCAAAATCTTAAATACTTAAACGTCTGTTTCTTGACTACCTTTCAAATATACCCATAGCTTCACCGATGCAATCATCATTATCTAACAAACAACGCCATTGAAGTATCAAAACTTTTCTGTAGATATCCACAGGTAGTTGAGTATCATACTTCTCTATTTGGAATCCTTTATTGCCATTCCAAATGTTTTCCATTAATTGATTAATACCAGAAGAAACTTTCATCCAAACATCATCTGATAGCCTCTTCTTTAAAAACTCAAAACCGTTTAAGGTTGCTTTCCAAGGATAATAATGCTCCTCACCCTTGAGATAACCTAAAAATTCAAACGCAAACTCGTACGAGAGTTGACCAGCTCTTGCCAGATTCACAACATCATCTACCAAGGTCGCACGTGAAACTGGATCTATTAAGGTGAGATTTCCTTCCAGATTATCTAAAAGTTCCTTCCAGAGTGTGACTCCATAGTTTACACGGAAGTATCCCATTCGTAAAGGATTGATTAAAATGGTTTCGTTAGAAAGGATGGTAAGGGTAAGGTTAGCGCCTGGTTTTAGGAAGTAGGGACCTTGCAATTGTTGAAGATTGGTATTGATCATTTGGTACCAAATTGGGACGTACCATTCTGTAGTTTGGGCCTTTTGGGGTTGTGTGTAACAAAATTGTTTCTGGGTAAGCGTGATCTCTTTATGGGTTGTATTGAGGGATGTAACAATGACATTTATTACTGGATATCCTTCTTTCACGGTCCAATTGGTCATTATTTCGGAGATATTTGTATTGTCAACATTCGGGAATTTGTTGAAGAGGTCAGTTGGTTGCGCTACATCTTCCTTACTGAAAAAGAACAGATATTTTTAGTACCTCAAAAGTTTACAATTTGTAACTTCTTTAACTCCATCTTAAACCTTCTTAAACCTTCTAAAGCCTTCCAAATCCCTTCTCAAACCTACTCAAACCTTCTCTAACCTTCTGAAACCTTCTGTAACCTTCTGAAACGTTCTCTAACTTTCTGAAACTTTCTCAAACCGTCTCAAACCTCCAGTGAGCTCCTTGTACTTGCTGAACACTTCTCAAAAGTTTTATAACCTTCCCCTTTCAAGCCTTCTCAATCTCCTCTCAAGCTTATTCAAACCTTCTTAAATTTTCTAAGACCTTCTCATACGTTTTTATACAAATCTATTTAAATCTTCGCGAACTTTTTGAAATTATTTTGAAACCTTTCACAAATCCTACCCAAATCATTATAAAATCCTTCTCAAATTCTTTTGAAATACCCTATTAAAACTCTCATGTTATCTTCGGAAAACTAATAAAACTTTTTAAACGCTTCTGCAATCTTTTCAAATCATTGTGAAACCTTACCAAATCTTTTTAAAAGTTTTACGACTTTTTCAACTTCAGTAGCCTTCTAAAAACGTTTTAAAGATTCTGTAATCCACATAAACCTTCTCCAAGCTTCTAAATCTTCATAAACTTTTTGAAACCTTCGGAAACCTTGATAAACTTTCTGAAACCTTTATAAAGCAACTTAAACCTTCTAAAACCTTTATACATTTCTTAAACCTATTCAATTCTTTCTAAACTTATTACACCCTTCTCAAATCCTTCTAAAACCTTTTTAAAGAAAGGATTCTAATATATTTCCTAACCTCTTCAAGCCCCTTGAAAATGCCTTTTCTAAACATCTGCAGCCTTCTCTAACCTTCTAAAACTTTTTCAATTCTGTTGAGACCTTCTCGAGCTTTCTCAAAAATACTGTTTGATACTTTACAAACCTTCTCAAATCTTAACAGAAACAAAAACAAATACTTACCATGCCCAAATATAGTTGTTAATACTCTTCAGGAACTCAACATTGCCACCAGTAATATACCTCAACATCCTCACAATGGCACCTCCTTTGTTATAAGTAATCTTCCCGAACTTTGCTGATATCTCCTCATAAGTATACGCATCACTTGTCAGAGGTAAACTGGACCCCGTACCATCAACCTCCATAATTGGCATTATCTCATTGATCACGAATTGTTTGTCAAACTCAAAATCATCCACCGCCTGGACTCCTAGTAACCCATGGTACTCAAAGTATCTAGCGAAACCCTCATTCAACCACGAGGTATTCCACCATTTCATAGTAACCCAATTCCCAAACCAACTATGGGCAAATTCATGACAAATAGTTCTCATTATCTGCTCCTTATCAAGCAATGAAGCCTTAGTAGAATTCCAAAGTAATCTACTGGGTTTGTAAGTGATCAAACCCCAATTCTCCATCGCACCAACAGACAAGTCCGGGATTGCTATTTGATTGAATTGCTTCATACCCATTTGATCAAAAGCTATATTATTCAACGGAATTGGATTTAGCATGGTGCTAAGATTATCCAAGATTTTAAAGGACATCTGCTTAGCTGTATCTGCATAATCTTCTAAACCATTAGGTACCCAGATGGTCATATTCATCACTTTGTTATCAACAGATACTGATTTGAATTTGGAGACAACAAAGGCGAGGAGATACGTGGACATTTTGGGAGTTTGTTCAAATCTTGTTACTTTCAAGTTGTTACCTCTAAAATGACTTTAGTATAAATAGGAGAATTCTTTTATAACTAGCATCATATTACTAACCTTGGAAGAGGAAATTGCCCAATTTGGGACCCTGGTTGATTACTCAAAACAGTATATTCCGATGGTGTGGTAAATGTTAGTGTGAATGTAGCCTTGAAGGAAGGTTCATCAAAACAAGGGAAGACATCCCGTGCATGAGTAGGATGAAGATGTGTAGTAGCGAGGATCTCTCCCGAATGGTCTTTACTTAAGTAGAACCCAGTTGTACCTTCAGAGAAGCTACCTTCATATTCACAGCTTAATGTAAACGTTTCCCCAATTCCGATTTGATTGTGAGACGATTGGTTGAAAGGTAGTTCAATAATCTGTGTATCTCTTCCTGATTTGATGGTGTTGATGTCAAAGTCCTTTCCGGAAATGTGTATTTTTATAAAATTCAATTGTTTACTAGCATGGAACCGTAGAACTGTAGAATTGGTCTTCCGAATAAGTACAATGTCAGTTGAAGCTTTGAAGATCTTCTTAATGGGGAAATCTGCTTGTAAGGTGATGTTGATATTGTAGTGATTTGGTAGGAAGGCATTTCCTAGAAGGGTATGTTCTTGGGATGCACTTGAGGTTATGATAAACACAGAGTTTACTATTAGGAATGGGATTAACCACATTTTTTTGGGAATGAAGTCGATACAGTTTTGACCTAGGAAGTTTAAACTCGACTGTTCATATCTGGATGTATTGCTTGTATTTATATCATTTTATATCATAAGTAGGTATTGTTGCGACAGTTTTGTTGAGTATGAGACCTGTGAGACCTGTGATTATGTTATCTACGTCAAGCTATCTATTATCTATGTAGCTATGTGAAGTGGCGTTTGGTTAGTAACGATCTTGAATTTTTCGAATTGGTTGTTACAATTTTTTTTTTCATATAGACTTTAAACTATTGAGAGATAGCAAGTAAGGTAGAACAAATTTATTTAATTATAGTACAGATTACAGTAATGTAGATAAAGTTAGAATTTGTTAAACAAACCAAGCTACAATCACACACAAGAAGAAACCCAGAACACTGCTGGTTACTGCAGAAGCGCCATTCTTACTGAGGTAGTTATTTAATTCTTTCTTGGCATGCTCAGTCCACTTCATGTTGGCCTTGGCGGCATTCATAGCATTAACAGCTACGGCCTTAGCTTCAGCAAGATCTTCCTCGTGGACGAATTTCTCCAGCTGCAATGAAACCGAGAATTACCTCAATAATCTAATAACTAAAAGAAACCATACCTGATCTAATTGGTCCTTATTGGTAATCCTGTCCGCAATCTGCAGAATTAACTTAGACACTGCTCCCATAGAGTTGTACCTGCCTTTAATCCCTTCGTATTCATTAATGAGGAAGTCCAAGCCCACTTGGACACCTTCTGGGTTGGAAGAGACAACTGTACTAAACACAGACGAAGTATCCTGGGAACGAATATCAGAGTCTGTAATTGATTTCATCAGATATTCTCTTAGAAGGCCTTCATCCTTGGTGCATCCCAAAACAGTTAGCAGTGCGACTTTCTTGGCAGCATTCTGTTCTTCCTTGTATTCAGCATATACCGCGTTCCATTCCTTCGCAGCTTCTTTAGAATGACGTAAACCTGTGCAGTAGATAGTACTCTTCAAGTTAGGATCAACCTTAGTACTATTCCTGCCTCCAAACTTTGCTTGGGCTTCCTCCACACAGTTACCAAGGTTCAAGTCACAAGCCCATTCTAGTGCTAAGGTCTTAGCATAGATCTTGATTGGATTTTTGTCAGTAATGTTAAAATCTTTATGGGTCTCGTAAAATTTCGTCATTGCACCCTTAATAAAGTCATTGATAAGTGGCTGCAGTTCATCGTTAATTAGACGTTTTCGTAAGTAGGAGAATGCAGTCGTAGCGGCTTGCCAGGGGTAATACTCCTCTTCTTCTATTAAGTAGCCTAAAAGGTCCATGGCAGTGTTGTACTTCAGTTGTTTAGCACGTGCGAGGTTCATGGCGTCGTTGATCAACTGCGAACGAGTGATTGCATCCACGGCTGGATGATTGTTCTTGAGAAGGTTTATAACACGGTCCCACAGTTGCGCATCGTAGTTTACCCGATAGTAGCCATCACGTTCTGGATTGATGATTATTGCATCAGTCTCTTTTAAATCGCCAATAATGGTCATTTGCGTTTCAACGGAATTTAGTATAATTGGGTTGGATCCCGTATCGCGTTTACGCAAATGCTTCTTTGCTATGGAATCAAATACCTGGAATTTAATCGGGACATGCCACTTCGTTTCAGATTGACTTTCTTCATCAGTACCATAGACAAATGGTTTCTGTTCAATCTTCACTCTGGTGCCATCTAATTTTGCATCAACCACTGGATACCCTGATTTGTAAATCCAATTATTCATTATTTCACCAAAATTCTCAACCCCATTACTTTCAAATTCCCCAAAAAGGTCTGCAGGTTCAGTATTCTGGTATTTCCTATAACAAAATAGTTATAAAGTATACAATAAAGAAGACATCTTTCAAATATTACCATTTCTGTAAATAAGCCCCCACAGACTTATAAAACTTTTCCTCACCAACTATCTTTTCCATCATGCGTACAATGGACCCGCCCTTGCTGTAGGTAATGGTACCAAATTTGGCCCAAATATCGTCAGTTGTATTCACTTCACCCTCCAGGTTACTCAAAGGCAAAGCCCCTGGATTACCATCTGTCTCCATCACCGAATGGATTTCGTTGTTGACAAATTGTTTGTCGAACTCAAAGCCGGCTAAATCTGGAATTCCAATCAAACCATGATATTGAAAATATCTGGCGAAGCCTTCATTCAACCATGTGTCTTTCCACCATTTCATGGTCACCCAATTGCCGAACCAGCTGTGGGCGAACTCGTGAGCAATTATAGTACCCACACGCTCCTCGTCCCTGGTTTTAGGTTCATCCGCGTCGAGGAGAAGTGCAGTCTCGCGGTAAGTCACCAAGCCCCAGTTTTCCATAGCCCCGGCAGCAAAATCGGGAATGGCCACTTGGTCCAAATGCTTCACGCCCATCTTTTCGAATGTGAAATTTTCACCTCCTAACCTCTCACCTATGTTATCGATGATTTGCCTGGAATATTTGGCTGCATACGCGGTGTTGTTGATTAATTGTGCTGGTGCCCATACATCCATGGGTAATGAACCTTCGGAACCTTCCACTTTTGTATTATTGAATTTGGAGACCACAAATGCAATCAGATACGTAGACATTTTTGGTGTTTTGTCGAATACGAAATTGCTGTGGAGCAAATAATACAAAAAGGTTTAGATTTTGTTAAATAGCCTAACCATATACTATACTTTGGTGGCTTTTGGTTCATTCTTGGTTGATTACTAAGTGCGTGAAACCCTGATGGTACAAGCATGGAAATTGAGAACGTAGCTTTGTATTGCGGTTCATCGAAGCAAGGAAAGGCACGGCGAGCATAAGTTGGTTGAAACTGCGTCGATGCAATATATCTAACAAGGAATGTTATCAAGTTAACTATTATTTTCAGAACCCTAATGTCCTTAATGCTATACTTACTCTTTATCGTTCACTTTGCTCAAATAAAAGCCATACATATCAGTATCATACAAGGTGCCAATATAAGATATTTGCAAGAAATGATAAGTTTCACTTCTATCAACGTCAATGGTTAAAATTTGTGTTGTTTCATTGAAGTGCAAATTGCTTCCATTTACTGGCTTACTGTTAAGCCTCACCTCCGGTTTCTCGTTATAAATTTCTTTAGCCATATGAATCTGAATAACTCGTACGTCATCATTTCCTGCTTTCAATGTAATTCTGACATCTCCAATAAATTGTTTCGACTCTGCAAAACCGTCTCGAATGATAAGTTTAACCTCGTAATGTTCAGGTACATAAAGGGAATTCAATCGGAAGTTTGTGTACTCTTCATCATCAATGGGTCCGTCAGTGAGGTACTCCGTCAATTCTTTCCTGGCATGCTCAGTCCATTTCATATTAGCCTTGGCAGCATTCATGGCGTTAATAGCTACGTCCTCAGCTTCAGCAAGATCGTTTTCGTCGACAAATTTCTTCAACTGCAATATCAATCGATAATTAGCTTAATATTTTAATTATCAATATTAAAGAAACGTACCTGCTCTAATTGCTCCATTGTGGTAATCCTATCCGTAATCAGAAGAATTAAAGTAGACACAGCTCCCATTGAATTGTACTTATTTTTAATATCTTCGTATTTGTTAATAAGGAAGTTCAAGGCCACTTTGATACCTACTGGGTTAGAAGAGAGAACTGCTCTGAACACAGTCGAGGCATCCTGGGAACGAATTGCAGGGTCTTCAATAGACTTCATCAGGTATTGTTCTAGGAGAGTCTCATCCTTGGTGCATCCCAAAGCTGACAATAGGGCGACCTTCTTAGCAGCATCATGTTCTTCCTTGTATTCCTCATATACCGCATTCCAATCCTTCGTAGCTTCCTTGGAATGACGCAAGCCTGTGCAGTAGACAGTACTCTTCAAGTTAGCATCAATTTTATTACTATTCCTGGCTGCAAACTTAGCTTGAGCTTGTTCTACACATTTACCAAGGTCCAAGTTACAACCCCATTCTAGTGCTAAGGTCTTAGCGTAGATCTTGATTGGGTTATTTTCGGTAATGATAAAATCTTTATTTGCCTCGTAAAATTTCGACATTGCATTCTTGATGAAGTCGTTGATAAGTGGCATAAGGTCATCGTTAATTAAACGTTTTCGTAGGAAGGCTAATGCAGTTGTAGCAGCCTGCCAGGGGAAATACTCCTTTTCTTCTTGTAAGTATCCCAAGAGATCCATGGCAGTGTTGTACTTCAGTTGTTTAGCACGTGCAAGGTTCATAGCGTCGTTGATCAACTGCGAACGGGTGATTTCATCCACGGAATTATGTTTGGTTTTGAGGAGGTTCAAAATACGCCTCCAAAGTTCCTTATCGTAATTTACCCGATAGAAGCCTTCACGTTCTGGGTTGATGATTATGGGGTCAGTCGCTTTTAAATCGTCTATTAGGATCTTTTCGGTTTCATCGGGTTTTAAGAAAACAGCTGGAGCAGCAGTTGATCCATTTACTACCTGGTATTTAATTGGGACATACCATTTTGTTTCAGCTTGGGTTCCTACGTCAGTACTATAGACAAAGGGTTTCTGTCCAATTTTCACACTCTTGCCATCTAACTTCACATCAATGACTGGATAACCTGATTCGTAAATCCAACTTTTCATAATTTTACCAAAATCAGCAATCCCATTACTTTCAAATTCTTTAAAAAGTTGTGCAGGTTCCGTATTTTGATGTTTCCTATTAGAAAATAATTATTAAAAAACAATAAACAAAAAAAGATGTTTGAAATATTACCATTTCTGTAAATAAGCCCCTACAGATGCATTAAACTTCTCTTGACCAACCATCTTCTCCATCATGCGTACAATGGACCCTCCCTTGCTGTAGGTAATCGTACCCAATTTGGCCCGAATCTGATCAGGTGTGGTTACTTGGCCCTCCTTGTTACTCAAAGGCAACGCCCCTGGATTACCATCTGTCTCCATCACCGAATGGATTTCGTTGTTGACGAACTGCTTGTCGAACTGAAAGCCGGCCATTTCTGGAATGCCAATCAAACCATGGTATTGAAAGTAATTGGCGAAGCCTTCGTTCAACCATGTGTCCTTCCACCATTTCATGGTCACCCAATTGCCGAACCAGCTGTGGGCGAACTCGTGAGCAATCGTAGTACACACACTCTGTTCGTCTCTGGTTTTTACATCATCCGCGTTGAGGAGAAGTGCAGTTTCGCGGTAAGTCACCAATCCCCAGTTTTCCATAGCGCCAGCAGCAAAATCGGGAATGGCCACTTGGTCCAAATGCTTGATGCCCATCTTTTCGAATTTGAATTCCTCACCTCCTAAGACCACTCCAATATTGTCGATGATGACCTTCGAATATTTGGCTGCGTATGCGGTGTTTTTGGATAATTTAGTTGGTGCCCATACATTCATGGGTAATGAAGGTCCGGAACCTTCCACTTTTGTATCCTTGAATTTGGAGACAACGAATGCAACCAGATACGTAGACATGAAAGGTGTCCTATCAAATTTGTATAAACTGCGAAGCACATAAAACAAAGAATTTTAGATTTTCATAAATTGCCTAACTAATCTATACTGTACTTTGAAGACGTGGAAATTTTTCTTGGTTGATTACCAAGTGCGTGAAAGCCATCTGGTACCGTTATATCAATTGAGAATGTAGCTTTGTATTCAGGTTCATCGAAACAAGGAAAGGCACGGCGTGCATAAGTTGGCTCGAACTGCGTTGTTGCAATGTATCTAAGAAGATTTTTTATAGTCGAATTATTAGCGAAACCCTAATAATGATATAATTCAGCAACTTACTCGTGATCATCGACTTTGCTCAAATAAAAACCGTACATGTCTTTATCATACAAAGTACCATTATATGATATTGCCATGCTACTATACGTGTCTTTTTTGCCAATGCTAATAGTACAAATTTCTGTTATGTTATTGTATTGAATTTTAGACTTCTCGACAAGCTTAGTACCAAGCTTCACTTGAAATCCATTGTCAATAATTTCGTTCGCCATATGGAACTGAACCTCGTTTACTTTAGGATTTCTTTCTGACAATTGAATAATAACATCTCCAGTGAATCTTTTCGTAACATTAAAGTTGCTTTCAAGTTTAAGTTTAATATTGTAATATATAGGCACATAACGAGTCTTCAATCGGTAGTTTTCCGCTTTTTCCTGTTGCTGAACAGGACCACCTAAACTTTGCCCACATATGAGCAACAGAACCACAGCTACGCCCTTCATTATGTAATGTCTCTACACTTGTCACTTTGTATTATCGATATTATCGCACTATTGGCAACAATTTAACGCTGAATCAGCACTGACTTCAGAGTATTTCGGGAGGACATTTATAGGTTTTCTGAAGCCTTGATACAATAGGTATCTTGTTATCTTATTGGGCATCGATCGAGTGAAATGATCGCCTATCATCTTTGGTTAATTACAAATGATAACGATATTTTTGTTAATGGAGGTATTGGTTTGTACTGATAACATTAGTTGAACACCAGATTATCAGATGTGATACTCGAACATACCTATTGAATTGTTTTTTTGAAATCTGGTTATGTAAGATTAACTAATCTTGTCACATGCAATGTAACATATTACTCACAAATAAAATTAACATTGAAAACAAGAAAAGACTTATTTATGTTCATGCTAGTAGTATTTTAGCATCCCCATCAACCAAAATTAACAAGAGTTTTGCAAATATTGTGCTCTTGAGA
>JAODVP010149497.1:0-13573 GCA_025400035.1 Tetradonia laticeps
CGACCGTTGTTTATGTAATTTAAGTGTGTAATACATTATACAATTTAGATTTCATATTCGGTTAGAAAAGTGATAAACATTAAAATCGCAAATTAGTATGAGGTACTTTTCACTTTTTTCAGCATATCTCCCAAAATATACGTTTTTCGAAGAAACTAATCTGAATCAATTTTGAAATAGATTAAATTTGCTAAAATAAGAGGCCAAATTCAAATCTGTAGGTTATATAAGAGGAGATACAGCATACAAGGCGGAATGTTTTGCCACAATAGTAAAATTTTGCTGAATTTCACCTTAAATTTTGGGGAAACCATTCATCCCACAGCAAAAGTTAAATACAGTAAAATCTCCCTTTGTCGACACTTCTCAATTGTGTTATTTTTTATCAAAAGAATACATATTAAACTGTAATTGAAGTAACATAATTTGTTGCCGTACTAGACATAGAACTACATAGAAATCAAACGTTAGCATAATTTTTAACCATGAAATTCACTGGCTAGCATATTCACCATCCGTGCGTGCACTTGCAACCCGAAAGAAAACGAGTTATCTAACCTTTTGGTACTCGAAAAATCGCAAATTTTTGATAATTTCTTCGTTTTTGTTTTCACCATATCTCCCAAAGTACACATTTTTCTAATAAACTTATAGGTTTTCAAAATTGATTGAATTCGTTATAAAATGATGCCTGAATCTATGCCTCTATCTATGAGTTTAACCGGGCAAAACCGGTTATAACCGGGTGGGATGGGTTTTATTTGAAAAGTCCTAGTTTTTGCATGCGGCTGTATCAGTTTTTCGATTGGTTGCTAAATCCAAAAAGAAAAACGTTTGATTCTAGGTTTATCACCTAAATTTTGATTAATTTATATTTTGGGTCACTTTCAGATGACACCTAAGCTGGCAAACTGTGCTCCGATCACATCAGATCAATTTTTCGATATCTCCTATAATTTTATAGAAATCAAACAAAGGCCAAATACACATCAAGTGAAATTGCTACCGAAAATGCGTTTCTGGCCAAAAAATGTCTCAAAAATATAGTGGACATTAAAAAAAAAACGATAAATTTTGATTAGCAAGAACATGGAAGGACATAGTGAACGAAATATTGCTTTAAAATGCAAGACATTGGTAAGATAAGAAAGGAAATTACCAAATTCCCAAAAATTGAAAGAATGTAACAAGAACCACAGACAAAACCTAAAAATGCGGACAATAAAATAGAAAAATTGTGATTTTCTCAAAATTTAACATCAAAAGTTGAGGAAAGCCTAAAATTTCACTATTGTGTAAAAATAGTTGTTCCTCTGCAATGTAAAGAGGTGAATTTGTTCTCATAATGTAGAAGATGTAATCTATTTAAAAAACGAGCGTTTTGTGAAAACCGGATACCTCAAAAGACACAAAGAAAAAAAAACTAAAAAGTTCTTCGAGAACTAAAAATTTAGTACATACCTACAGTTTCAACAGCTTTAGGAAGCTGCAAACTTGGATTTAGACTACTGATCCTTATACCATATTAAAAATTCCGAACTATCCGAATATTTGTCATTTTACGCAATTTTAATAAACGTGTTTGTTGACTGTCCTATGAGAGAAATAAATTTATTCTATGTAGATATTTAGATAAATGAATTGAATTTAAGAACGCCAGGATTGGCCGCAAACGGAACAATAGAATGTCGGCTTTCAGTCGATTCATGCGGACGGCGGCAGCGTCGGAGGCGGCATGAATCGCGACGGCGACGGTGAATGGAAAGGACCTTCATATCACTTCGCATCAGACTGAATGGAGCGCGCGATTTGAAGGTTACGCTCGTGTGATTCTCGCGGATACAATCGCCGCCTATTAAAGAATTCCAACATATTTCCAACATTCATAATATTTATACGATTTATAACATTTATAACATTTAGAAACTAGCAGCGCTGTGATAAAAACTAGTTAAACATCGAATGTTTATGTGCAGAAACGTATAAAAACTAAAAATATAGCTGATCATATGATGAAATTAGATTCACGCCAACTTTTTGTTTGTGTGGTGTTGGTGTTTTTGTTTGCTGGCGACTGACGTCCGAACTTGAACCGAGGTGAATTGCTCTTCGTGGGCGTTGGACACCATTTGTCTTCATTCGTTTCCACCGATACCGCGGCGATTTTCCTTCGGTCGAGGCATTTTCTCGCCGAATTTCACAGATAAGAGCGCAAAGTGTAAAGCAGGCGGCAAAGGCGTCGTCGGCTGCGTCCGCGGTTCGACCGTACGCACTGCGGCGACGACGCCGTGTTCTAAATTCGTCCTCGTTTTATAAATAGCAGCACACCGGATATATAAAAACAGTTTTGTTTGGATTACGTCGAACGAATATCTTAAGCGGCGCGCAAATGCAAACGTTCATAACTCGAAAATCGAACAGACTAATACCAATTATCTATAATGTCGTTTGAATGATCTTTAATTAGTTCATTGTTTTCGGTGATTTTGTATAGCAGGATCAGTGTGTTTGTGTGTTAGCGGACGCCTAATTAATTCGCGCATTGCTGCGTGGTAATAGATTACCTACACCTTGCGAGGCGCCAAGCACGGCACGTCATAACAAAAATCCAGCCGTGGCGCTCGCAGCACCATGCAGGATGTGTTTTTCAAATGTGTATAACGGTGTTTAATTTATGGGTTTCTTCAAATATCTGCGGGCGGAATGGAGTTGCGCGCGATGGCACGCAATCGAGTTCGCG
The DNA here is from genome assembly GCA_025400035.1 of Tetradonia laticeps. Classification (NCBI taxonomy): domain Eukaryota; kingdom Metazoa; phylum Arthropoda; class Insecta; order Coleoptera; family Staphylinidae; genus Tetradonia; species Tetradonia laticeps. The sequence continues at coordinate 2,741 of JAODVP010149497.1, forward strand.
CGCGCCACGAACGAAAAATTAGTTCAATCTACTGTACTATCAATTATTTCATGGTGACGCGTCAATTGCCTCGAATATCGAGACGCCGAGAAGTATAAACATTGCCCAAAAGAATCCAGAGAAATCTGTAACTCCAGTCGAGCGAGGCATTTCGAAAATATCACATTACAAAACAACACATTCCGGCCGAAAAATGTACGAACCTGCACGTTGGAAATGCACACGAACTGCGAACGCCTCGTCACACTTCAGCGAGACGCACAAAAGAAAACAACCGGCCGACGACATCTAATTAATCATCGCTGTTGTTGATTTGGAGCGCGAATCGCGGGCGTTTAGAATTCGACGCGCCGAAGATGTTTGACCGAGTGTAATTGCACGTCGAAGCGAACGGCCGCGGGTGAGTTACGTGCGCGAAGAAGACCAGATTTATCTTGTAAACAGGATGGACGCGGAATTTTATTTTTAGCCGGGCCGCGCGCGCAGAAAATCAGCAATCATCCAGCGGAGCCAACGAGCGCGCAGCGTGCACGTCGTTTACGGGAAAACTCGCAAGGATGATGAATATTACTCGCTTGCATGCGTTCAGAAATATGCAATAAGAGGAGTAATCTTCGTTTTAAAACATCACTAACTAGAATATTTTTATGAATATCCTAGTTTGGAGCTCAGATATTACCCCTCAGATGCAAATAGAAATTATACTATTAGATAGGTAAAGGTTCAAAGAATTCACTACTTGATGCACACATTTGATGCAGTACAGGTCTTAAAAGCCATATTGACGTAAAAAATGAAAACCATCAAAGAAGTTCCTAAAAGGATGTGAACGCCCAAGCACAGGAAACCAGAGTGGCAACAGCGCGACCGGAAGGAACCTCGACCGCCACCACTGGCGTGTTGGTGGCTCGCCTCTTGGCATGCACTCCCATAATCTCAATGACAGGAAATAGCCGAGACGCGGCGAGATTCGTTAATGCAATCAACACCACCGCCATGGCAGCAACAGCATGACACCAACATCGAGCAACCTCCAGCATAAACAATGTGTCGATGCAAATATAATTAGATTCATCAAAGAAACTGCAGCTCGACATGCGTTAGCCACAGTAACCTAAGGTTACGCTTGCGCACTGCGCTATAATGCTTAAGTTAAGTCATAACAGTCACGACAAAATGATGAATACGCTTAAATTGACAAGTTAAATTCCAATTGTATGCATAAACAATAATTGCATGCACCTTATGCATAATTCATTCTTTTCCACGCATGCTAACAATAAGCAGCACAAAACTTACTTAATGTAAGCTGAAATTCTATTATTTATTCATCACTCGTATGATTAACCTTGCATACGCAGCGGTTACTTAATTTATGCAGTGTTAAATTTCGAAAAACCCAAGGCGATAAAATTAAAGCCATCCCTGCGTATAGATTGCAACATTTTCATGAGCAAATTGTTGTTGTGCACATAATAAACGTGTTTATAAAACGATATGCGATACGTTTGGTCAATGACGAGCGCGTTCGAATAATGAATGAACAGTGGTTGCGCGCAGATACGCGCCGCGCATTGCTAATTAACTATGCACATTCGCGCGCATACGAATGCAGTGGCGAATGCGCGCAAATGTTTATTTATTAGCGGCGGCAGGCCCGCACCGCGTTCAATTAATATTCGCCGCCGCTCGCCTCATTCACGTACACGCTCGCCGTGCGCGTAATTGCAGCGTACACGGCTCACCTTTTCCCTGCCGGCGAGCGCGCGCGAAATTTCAGCATGCTAATGAATTGCAATTAATATCGCGCGATAATTATGACGTTACCAGCGCCGACACAACGTCGCGTAGCGCGCGGTCGAGGTCTCTCAATGAAGCCGGACAATAAAAGCACAGCAACAAAAATGTGCGCGTTGCAAACTGGTCTAAGCACGACGCAAAACAAAGATGCCATATTTATACATACGCGGCTATATGCTTTACATTGCAATTATGTCGATCGGCGGCGTTTTCTTATCGCTTATCGGCGCGCAAATGTGCTGATTCGAATTTCGCGTTTTGTTTGTTTTCCTTGCTCCAAATGAGGTAAACAGCAGTGCACAGGAAACCACAAACTTGAATGTAAACACGGTATATATTAAGACGCGTGTGGAGTGAAAATTAATTAACATTCTCGTTATATGTTGTATGTGCTATGTGTAGGCTTCTATTTGATGGAATTTCAAACATTTTCGGCTGCTATTCATCATAATGTTTATTGTATATAATCTTAAAGCTTTTGGTTTTTATCGAATCTAAGCTTATTTGTTTTATGACCTAAATTTTGGTCTATAAAATTTATAAAATTGGAATATGGAGTTTGGTATAGTAGCTCCCAAATTATCTATTATTCAAAGAATTCATGTGCAATGAATAGCAATTTTGATGATATTTTACAGAAAATCTACATTTGCAATTGCTATAACTTTTGACTCAACCAAGCTACGATGTTTGTATAAGTTTTATTGGTGAGGCTACCACAATCAGTGAAAATCTATCTATATTAGTTTAAAATAGTGACAGTAAATATTATAAGGCGTTGGAATTAAACAAAAAAAAAAAACGAATAAACATTTTACTGCACGTATAGCACTAGATTTACCAAAGACTAATAATTTTGGGAAATAATTTCTTAATCTGTTTTAGATTACCTAGAGAAGTACATAGCGGTTTTTGAAAATATTCGTTTTTGTAGATTTGGTGACGATTTCAAAAGAATTTTTTACTGTTACCTCAGAAAATGAAGAGTAAATTGTTCATATCAGTTGTAAATATTAACTTGCCGAAATTCCTCTATGTATTTATTTGGAATTGATGGTTTTGAAGCTCCAAATTAAGCTTTAAAAACATCTATCCAAAATTGTTGCAGTTACACTGCCTGCCGATACTATAAGCGCATATTTTTGTTCGAAAATTAGGAGTAACTTGTTAATATCAAATGTTAATACATATTAACAAATTTATTTCTACTATTCTTTGGGAATAAATTGATCGTGTCATACTGCGAATTACACAGGATCAAAAAAAGCATTATGATAAACGAGAACCTGGGCGCATTTCGCGAAGTAGAAGGGATAGCACCGCCATTTTTGTGATATTTTGGTACATACCAGAGCGAAACAAATGTTTTTATAATTTGGACTTTAACATCCAAAAAAGTAGATTTAATAGCACCGTTCTGCGTTTATTTCAAATCAAAATTAGAATCTGACAGACCAAATACTAAAAATCTAAAAAATTGCAAATTCCTAATGCTAAAAAAAAGGAGAACGCAAACTATCAAACCGAGGCCAGGATAAGATATCAAGATATGCAGAAATATTCTCTTAAAAATTACGATAATATTGGATGATTTTCTAAAAATTCTCTCTAAAGTGTCTAAAAGTCATCAGGACCCACACTTCATGTCTAAACATAGAGTAAGACAAGAAAACTTCGTAAATATGTATGTTTTTAACTTAAATATATCCGCACCCAAATTTCGAATTGTACCTGCCTGCAAGGGTAACTCTTGCCCGTTGCTGGCTAAATAAAAACATTGTTAGGTTGTTTTTAACGACTCAAGCCAGAAATTCACAGCAACTATAGCTATAGTATGCCCTTAGTTCTAGGAGAAAACGTGTTGTGTTGAGAATGCTTAAGAAATTTATCTGTTGAGGAACAAAATATGCTGAATCATAAAATTCCTAATTGTAAGTATAACAGATGAATATGAATTTGAGAATTCAGAAATCTAGTTGACGACGATCTAATTGTAAGTGCTTTAGAAATTCCAGTTAGTCAAGAGAATATATAACATCTAACCTAAATTTCAAAAAGGTGATTTTGGACATTTCGTTATAAAACTATTAACTACATACTTGATTTTAAAATATTAATGTATAAATATGTCTATAATCACTTTTAAAAGGAATAGACATTTATCCTATTCGAAAATTATGTGTAATTATCCCACAAAGCTGGAAACTATAAAGTATAGCCCAAATTTGTACCAGTTCTCTACTGATGTGCACGTTGAATTTCGAAATTTAGAGTGTGGCGGCTCTCCTGCGAGTGTGTGCTCTCTGGTGATGCTGACGGACATCCTACTTACTAGTAATGGTCCGTTTCCCGGGAATAATGGCGACCAACAACCGTCATGCCACCGCGGCCGAATATGCTGCTCGCTGTTACACATGTCGCGACTCGCGTACTGCCGACTTGTCAAAACCCAAAGACATACAAAACCGCATATTCACAGAGCACAGTTCCGAAATGATGAAATTGATACCCAATGCACAGCGCAGCTGCGAAGATGCTAACGATAAGCTTCGCTTTGATTTGAATTTTTGGACCTGACAGCGCCCAGAAGCACACACAACGTGCACAAACAAAACAAAGTAATTCGACAACACGTGCACATCATGTCTCCTGCGCTGAAGACGACGCAATGACGACGACGTTTGAAGGCTTGAGACGCTTCAGAGCACAAACGCAACCAAAATAGACGAGTCGTAAAAACGTGAATATGCACGCGCAGCTGGGAGAGCTGGGAGAGCGCAGGCAGCAAAGAGAGAAAAATCCGCGCTGATGGTTTTGATTCGGAGGCAGATCCGCAGACACTGCAGTGTGCACGCTGAACGGAAGCTGTATATTTAATACGCGTAGCCATGGGGCATGTAGATATTACGATCTCTCCTTCGGTGCTGCTGCCGTACGCCGGACCAAATCTCAATATAAACTTTACGAAGTTTACGAAGGAAGAATCGAATATTACGCGAGAGTCGCGCGGCTGCTGTTGCATGGTTTCCGAGCAGCGTTGCGCTTGGCGCTCGCGGCGTGCTGGGCCTCAGCCTCTCGGCTCTCAGCATTAGCGCAGCGGAGCGGAGAGAAACTCAAATGAAAGAAACTGGCGCGGGGGTGCGAAGGAGACGGCCGGCGAGTGGCGACAGAGCGCGATATACAAACATGACGACACATTGAAAGGCCCTTCCCCGTGCGGCGGCCGCGACCGCGCGCGCGAGAAATCTCGAGTGTGTGCAGGCCGCGGCGAGCAGTTGTACGCTGCGTTTTTAGGGTGAATGAACTACTTTATAACGAAACAAATCAATGGGTTCGGTTTAGAATCACTCTGTGCGCTCACTGAGAGCTATCCTACGCGCGCGCAGATGAAAATCCGTCTTCGCGCTACGCCACATCACGCACACGGCGTGAGGAACCTTCGAAAATTGGAAAGTAAAACTTGCGCGCGTCGATGAATGAACACTGAACGCGCCGAGTTGATTTGAATGAGTTTTTGGCAATAATACCGATGGTCCTGACGCTCTCAGACGGAAATAGCACGGCGAACAGGGAAATTTCGTGGGTCGCCCCCGCGTTTTGGCGTAAGCCGCGACCACGTGCTCAAGCGTGCTCAAGTTTATGCGCGGATTAGAGCGTGTTTACTACCTGCACGCACGCAAAACAAAACATCCAGAAAGTTGGCGCATCTCGCACGCACTGAAACGCATTGATTTCGCATTGGTAAATATTATGGCATAATCGCGTATATGCCGAACACACAAATAGCGCGGGTTATAAAAAACGCTCTGCCAAACGAGAAATTCGTTACGAGGTCATGCAAGGATATGTAATTCATGCGGCTGGTATGAATGAATATGCTCCGACGATCTCGGGCGAACCTGCGCGAGCGTAAAACAAGTGTTTTTAAACAAACAGATGTTTGTTAATTCGGACGCCGGGTGTTAGATAATTGCGCTCACCTACGGTTGGACGCTCCACATGAGCGGCTGGTACAGACGCCGATGACGACGTGCGAAACTCATCAATGCAATGCGTGTAATCACTGGCTGGCTGTTATCAAGCCGGGCAGGGCACAGGGATGTTTGTTCACTTGTTTTTAACCTCAGGCACCGCACAGAACGCAACAAAAACTGGGAACGGTTGTCACACTCGGCGCGCGCGTCGCCGTCTCAGTCAGATGCGTGGTCGTAATCCCAAATCGTGTCGGCGTCCGGTCCGAATCCCGTCGATGTCGAGGTGCGTACCGCGCTTTGGATTCGTACTGAAAAACGCACTAAGCACGAGCTGGTACTTTCGACTCGGAGCGAATGACGCGCATCGCGCGACGCGAACGCAAACTGGCGCTGAGTTGCTAGTGCCGCAGCGCGGCAAGCGCGAGAGCCTAGTGTGCGCGGCGGACTCAGCGCACGATGCGCGGCGCGCTTTCCTCTCGCGTATCGCTGGTTGCGGCGCTATTCGACGTCGAAATCGCGAACCGCGCGCGTCTCGGCCGCGCTCGCGGCCGAATTTCGGTATGGGGCCGTGCTGTGCGCGTCGGCGATCAATATGGTCGGGCTGGCAAACACTCACCGCGGGTGCTGGCCGAGATGCAAGGGGCGAGCGCGCTTGGTTGTTCGGGTGGTTGAGGCGCGGAACCGGGACACGGGGCAGATGTTCGCGACACTGACATGGCTAGCACCCGTATCTGCTGGCCGCCGTTGTTGTTGATGCTGCTGGCTTCGCGATCGCGAGGCACAACGCGTTCCAGCGCGCGTGTGTGTGTACGCTCGCCGCCCGCCGCAGCTGCGCCTGCGTCAACCTCGCCTTCTGGCTTCCGTCGCGCCCGCTACGTCGCGCAACCCGCGCGCGCCCACACTTCGCGGCCCGAGATATATTCATTCATGTCTCAGCCAACACGCGAACGCGCTGTGTGCGCGCAAGTACTTATACGGATGTATTAGAAAACATGAATGGGAACTCACAATTTTACAGCGGGCGACGCACATCGGGGCATCGCGACCTAGTCTAACGGAAGTGGCACTCAAACGCCGGCACGACGCACACCCGCAGCCTCTTTCGCGAATAGCCGGCTCGCCGACTAATGAACCGCGTACTCGGCGGCAATTACGCGTGGCGACCGGAAGTGGGCTGAGACCTCGAGTCCGTTGAGTGATTTAATGAAGAAATGATACCGCAGGTCGAGCTCGGATCGGATTCTTCGTCATCTAATGTTAAATTTACTAGTATATAGATACATTTTATGAAAATTTCCGAATCTACTGACAATAAAGAGTAATATTTTCAGCAGTGTTACAATTTGTAAAAATATCGATCCAGAATAATCTATTGATTTGTCATGTAATCTAGTTTTGTGTGGAAATATTCATTACTGGTCCCTAAAAATTACCAGAGACTGTGAACATGCACTATAGTCTTTTGCTTACTAGGTTTATCCGCTTATTTCCTCTTATTAGGATGATCCCTAGATATATCAGGACCTACTTCAAAATTTCAAATTGTGTCAACCGTACCCAGGTTTGATACAATTATGATTTTATTTTTGACTGTTTTATGTTTCATTGTTTCAAGCAACAATTGCTTCATAGAGTTTGGTCAGTCCTAGACGGCAGAGCACTCAATTTGGGTCGAAAAACATTTCAAATGCAATATTACTATTGCTGAACATTTGAAGGTTCAATATAGATTAAGAATATTAATTCTTAGATGATTGTTTAAACATTTTGACGCTTTATATTAATAAAAGAAACGACGGACGAACAGGAACGTTAGCTGCGATATAATTTCTAAGGAATATTTAAAATAAGAATTAAAATTGTAAAGATTTGAGACATTCGTATGGCACGAATTTATGCCCCCGGGCAAAACGATATGAGTTTCTGTGAATCCAGGGTAGTCCGGATAGCGTGGCGAAAAGATCGTTGGAGTATCAGGTTACATCGCTATACAATAGATGGCTCGTTATCCTATCCGTGGGTCAAGTGTGGACAAACCTTTACACTTTGCACTGCTCCTTATAGAAAAGTAAGATAAAACTTGTGGGATATATTCAAAAAAGTTGCAAAATTTTGCTTAATTCTTAATTACTCATTGAAATGACTTAATTTGATATATGTATGTATTGTCAATGTTTCTCAAACAGGTAGCATGTCAGCTCAAATGATATTAGTCGGATTCACATTAAACTCGTAAATCAGGCCTGAATTAATATCTACCTAGAATTCGGGAAAATCCACGAATGACTCTTATCTGCTTCCAAAAATAACCAATGTGTAATGTATTGTATTGATTGTTGAACATGAATAGTGTATAGGTACTTTTACTGAAATCCTTCCTTGATTTATATTATACATCTATCTCAGGATGTAATAACAAATAAAATATAGTATTATATGAAACGAATGCGATTTCCCGGAAGTTCATTTGAATTTAAATAATGCGTGTTCTCTGTCAGTTATCTAACATTAGAATGTTTGTGTTGTATATCTACAGAGAGTTTAACAAACCAGTAACATGAATGAGATGAAAAGATGGCCCATTTACAAATTAATAAAACCAAGAAGTTTAAACTAGTTTTAAATACGATTCGAAAGAGAATTACTTACCAGTTTACACTGTTTTAACTCGTATTACTTGTTGTAATTGATAAATATTCCGCAATCAGTTTGTAATTGAATTAGACATTTACACGTTTTTACAAAACGTAATACCATGGAATTAAGTAACGTTTCCGGTTACATGCGCTACTACTTTTCCATGCGCAGGCTAATTTAATTCATTACTGTGAAATCAAACCCACGAATGTGAAAAATTCCGCGAATCCATTTCCGTGCTATTAAAACTTTATAATTAGCCGACTGTTACACACCGAATACGCCCTCGCGCTATGAATCCGATCTATAGTTGAATATCAGTCGAATGACGGCAGCCACAGACACAAATTCATCAACTGCTAGGTATAATAAACTGGAAACTCCGGTGTCTGAGAATAGCTCCATATCTCGAACGGCGGGCAATCTAATTTCGTACTTCGCACACATTGTTTCATACACTTATGAAAAAGAGCGACGCCTTGTGACTGGAGGCGGCTGTGGCGCCTACGCAGTGCGACCGGGTTGGCGGCGCGTGGGCAGCACGAAGGCGGCGATACGTTGATGGGGTTGGCCTAGTCCCACGCGCTCAGGGTCGTCGTCAGGACAACGCGCTGGTTTCAATGTCAAAGCCAGCCGACCTCAGAGAAGGACACGCAATACCACTCTATGGCCCATCCTTGGGCTGCCCACGCGTTCCGCGAATTATTGCAATACCCAGCATTATGTATGCATGGGGAGCGGGCGGTTGTGTTGAAATGGGATTGGATTCGCTGCTAATAGTTAATAGGCATTTTTACGATCTATCAAGCGATGCTGCTTCACGCAGAAGCCAGCAATTTCATCAAACAGTAAAAAACTATAAAAAATCGACTTCCGAACGAAATAAAATCGAAACGAAAAACAAATTATGTTTAGTTTAAATGGGAAGCCCCGTAAAACAAAATTAACGATTAACAGTAAACAACGTTCACACTTAAAACATCGAAGATTTATGACTGTTCGCGAACCATTCATTATAGGTAGGGAATTATCTAATCACACAATCGAAATTAGATTACCAGCCACATTTTCCACACCTTTTGTGACGTTTCGGGTGCCTGTTTGGACACAGGCGAATACTATGAATTTATAGGCCATTCAGCTGTGTTTTCGCCATTGCCAGCGTGTGAAACGCTACAAACTATAGGACTACACGTTATAATCTTGTACGATGCGACCGTGTTCGTTAATCACGGCCGCAGTCAGCGTGCCTAACAAAACGTCAAAGCGAGGCGACCGAAGAGGTATACCCGAAGAAAAACTGTATTCACCGTTACCATTTACTTCCTGTCGAGTGTACACTATAGAGTCTATAGTAGAGTCCACTAAGAGTACCTCATTTAACTTAAGGTTCCTAATTTCACAATCAGTGCATTGGAAATGGTTTCATTCCAAATTCCAAGAGTAAACTTGGAAATTTTCACTTATTATAAGTTTCCCATTGACATGCAATATAACACACGGGTAATAAACAATATTAGTTAAACAAAATTATTGCAACATACCGTATTTCTCCTCCACCTGGCTGCATAGCCCGTTTTGTAGACACGACATGTGCGGCGTCCTTCTTTTGACTCTGCTCTCTGCGAACTTGCTGAATGAAACTCGTAGTCCATCGACACGCTGCATATTTTACTACAAACTTACAACATGTCTTAGCAACAGCACCGCATGTCATGTCATAGGCACAGGCGCGGTGTGCGTGCGACTTCCTCTTGCATACGCGCCGCACGTTTCCTCGTTTCTTGCGTTTCCTCTCGAAGGCTTGTGAAGAATGCCGCGTAGTTTATGAATGAAATGCGCGAAGAATGGAAACGCGCTCGACCAAACCGGGCCGTCCCCCTTTTCACATGTTTTTTTTTCAGCAACGCATCTAGTTTCCTACATTGCGACGCGGAAAGCGTAATCGCTGCGTTGTTGCGGCCAGCCACCGGTAGCACTTCCGGCGAGGGCGACATGTGTTGTATTACTTTTTACGGCGGTGAAAATCTCGGCAAGTCATTCAAGAACAACGGCGTGTTTCATGGCTTCATTCACCTTAGTTTCTGAAGCGAAACGGTATAAAGGAATTTAAATCTTAATGTATACTTTGTAAATTGTTAACATAGAAATAATTGTTGTGTGTTGTAAAGCTTTCTTAATATGTAAGTATGTATGTTTTTTTATAGTTCTTCATATGCACGTATTTTATTTTTCTAAGTGCTAGTTGTGCATCTTCAATCCTCTCAAAAGAATCCTTATTATTTTTTTTATATTGTTTTCAGTTTCCTTACTTCTTGCTTAAGAATGTCTCCAGAAAATTTTATTTCCAAATTTATAAAATTTCTGAAGTTATCGAAAGCAAGATATTTTTATAAACATTGAAGCAATTGTATTGAAAGTT
>JAODVP010149498.1:0-19688 GCA_025400035.1 Tetradonia laticeps
ATAGAGATGGTAGAAGGACCCGATAGATGGAAGAAAGACGGGTTTGTTAGTAAATTAAAGGTTTTAAAAATATATAACTAGCCACTAGCTTATCTGTTCATTTGAGCCTCCTCTACTGGTCTCTATTTGCTCTACTTCTTGTACCCCTCCTTCTATCACCTTCTTAAACCCCCACTAGAGGGAGGCCCTCTCTATATTTCTGCATTAGTTTTTTTGTACTTCCTTTATGACGATGTATTATAAACAAAACACATTCTTCCTAAAAAATCACACAACCTCTTCTACTACTTCCATCCCCACACCCACCTCTACCTCTATCCTCTTTCTCCTTTGTCATACTCCCCTTTTTCTATATATACGCCATTGTTTTTTTTTTCTGTTTTTTGATGACCCTAAACTAGATCAACCTCCACTATTACTACTATTACTCCAACTACCATCTCCATCCCTCCCCATTCCCCTTTCCCCCACTCTCAAATCCATTGCATATACGGCCTTAGGTTTTTTCTAATTTTTATAAACTTACGAACGAAGCCGATCTTTTCTACCCTCCCCCACTATATGTATATCCTTTTTATCTACCGTTACTACCACTTCTACTTCCTCTTACAATTGACTTCTTTCTAGATTTTATAAGTTTCAATTTATGATCGAAACCGATCTTATCTACTCACCCCTACCGCCTTTACATCGTCTATTAATTCTACCCCTACTATACTCCCATGACTCCTCTGACTCCATATTCTTACATGGCATTGGTTTCCTTCTAGTTTTTCATAAATTTTCAAATATAAGACAATCCCTCTATCCCCGCTCTTGAAAATCTCTCAACCTCCTCTACGTCTATTCCCCTACACCTACCTCCACGTCTGACCACTCTTATCATGCATATTGAAAAACGACCACCTTATCATACTCCCCCTTCTATATATGCACCATTGGTCGCTCTATTTTTTATGACCCTAAACTATTTCTACTTCTTTTACTACTACTACCACCTCAACTACCATCACCATCCCTTCTCACCCCCCATCTACCCCACCTTCTTTCTAGTTTTTTAACCTGCTCCCAAGATACCTCTAGTATTGCTACCTATACTGCTACTACTTCAATCCCTCTTCTGAACCCCCTACACACTCCCTATTTCTAAACCTTCATATCTTGCTTTAATGACACTTATGAACAAAACCAGTGATTAGACTTTGATTAGATCAGCTTAGGGTATGTAAATATGTAGTAGGTAGATAATAGGTATGAGTAAGTATCCACCTAAATCTTCGTAAGAGCATCGTGGCGTGAAAGAATCACCGTTTTTGGCTGAAATCTCTATCATATATTCCCGACGAAGTCGTTATATATCCTCGGTTTATCTTGATCCTGGATTTTGGCTTACCAGAAATCGTTCGGTTTTTGCGAGCGAAGGCGCTTCAGATGCCGCTGATTCAACCGATGCAGCCGCCAGCACCGCCAATGTTATACGCTCGTTTATACGAGCGGCGCATAGTTTCAATCGGGAGTCTCGGCGCCGTTGCCGCCGCCACCGGTAGTCGTAGTTTGCTGTGCTCGCCGACGATCGCGATCGGAGAAGTTTTATTATGTCTTTACTTTGCAATCGCTTCTACCAGGCGTTCCTTCAGAGTGCGCTCGCGCGAAATGCGCCCACCAAACACTCCTCGCAATCACCCTGTATTGCCGCTGGATTCCGGTCCAGATTGTGGTGGCAGTTTGGAGCAGCAGTAGTTAGAACAATATTATGCCCGAGTCTCCGCATTCTGGCTGGGTGTAAGCCAAGCACAAGGACATAAAAATGTGCAAGCGGCTTCCTTCCCGCGGCCGGCACTGATAGCGATCGCGACGGGAAACGCGCCGGCAATAAATTTCGACAAAAGAGCGCGTTAAGAATCGCTGGAAACTCACGCCGCGTTGATTGTTTTCAACTTTCGCCCGACTTTTCCGCCCGCGCATATTTTTTCTTTACAGCGCTCACGCATGACCGCCGAGTCGTCATCATGCGACGGACGCACAACAATGGCCTGCGCGAGAATACCAGCGACAGGCGCAATTTTCCTAATGTCCTAATGTATGCAAACGCGCGGATGCAGCGAGACGGCGATAACGGGGAAAGGCGGTTGAATGGAAACATCGGGACGCGGCGAAACCGACGCGCAAAGAATGCCACCGCGTGGAAATAGAATGCGAAATGCTCGCGCGCTGAAAACACAAAACGCACGCGAAATGCATAATGTCGACGAGACAATGGATGCATTTCCGGTTCGCGGATGCTTCCGTGCACTTTTTCTCTTGCGTTTTGTTCGGAATTGCTGGCGCGTTAACAGGCTGTGAGAGTTTTTATGTTTGCGTAGGTATAGTCATGCATTACTTTAATGAAAAATGGAAAATATCTTATCAAATCACTTTCCAATTCAATTATTTTGAGCACTTCATGAAATTTACTAAACTGGAATATGGAGCTTATTCTGACCCTTGCAGTATAGTTTTTTCTATACCAGTATAAAAACAAAAAAAAAACAATTACATGTTATATGTAGGGACAGCGGGGCGAAACGGCACATCAAATATGGAATTTATTTTCATTAGTGACATGAATCGTACATAATTCTGAGTAGAGAACGCAAAAGTAACAATTTCGCATCCTCATTATTAATACCTGCACATGAATTACGCGCCCATTCTCTCTTTATTCCAATTTTGTCGTCTTCTTGTTTTTGTGTGAAAACAGACTAAGGTACCGACACCAAATAAGGCCACCTTAGTGTTCTTTTGATTATAAACATTTTATTTGATAAATAAAATCTAACATCTAAAGTGTATATGTATAGAAAATAGTTAAAAAGTGGAAATATTATTATCTAGATAGTAATTCATGAAAATATTTATTTTAAAAAAATCATAGGTAGGTACTATCTTTGTTTGTAAATAAATCGCTCACAATTCAATTCTGCTTGTACAAGCACTTATAAACAAGTGGTTATATTTTACATGTACGTAGTTTTTCATCGATAGGTACCATATGTGGTTTCGTATGTATTTGAATATTTTCTCGCTGGAATACATTTCAATTTTTGTTTATTTATACCAACAATTTTTTTATACTAATAAACCGTGTATTTGTTTGGTTTTGTTATTTTCAATAATTTATTCTGCAAAAACCTATTGAGGTTTTGAGCTGCACCTCTTTTGTTAAAATTCTACATATGTTTATCTCTTTAAATTAAATGTTTCACTATGCGCAGATTCATTGAACCCACATTAGCGCAGTGTGTATTTATAAGCTCACATTTTGAATCAAAGTTGATCAATAATCTATGAAAATTTTCAAAAAAATGGAATATGCAGGTATTTACTTTACATTTGTATAAATTTTCAAGCTAAATATGAATGTGGAATGGCATCACGGCCAAAAAAAAATTTATAACAGGAACGGCGCATTTGCAGATTAATATAGTCGCAATCCGTCATGATCCCATCGTCGTCCCATATTCATATTTGGCATGAAGATTTATACAAATGTAAAATAAATATGATATTTTTTGGAAATTTTTATATACAGTAGAACCCTGTTTAACCGAATTTCAAACCCAGGTTAACCAATACCGATGTGACGCCATTATAAATTCTTGTCAGTTATCCACTTTTAGTAATATTTTAATACAGTTAGGTTGTTTTTAGTGTTGAGAGTGAAACTTTTTAAAATTGTTTTTCAATTTGTTAAGCTTTAGAGATTCTTTCAAAAAGTTTTACCATATCTATACCAGAAGTCAAAAGGCATAATTATATAACACTGTGATCTAAATTACACCAAATAATGTAAAAGCATAGAAATTTTGATCTAGACATAATACATAGATGGAAATTTAATAAAAATAAAGTTTCATTGCTAGACAAGACTGAATTATGCATTAAATTTGTAATTATAGGAATAATGCAGAAGAAAAATAGAAGTTTCTATAAAGTATTAATCTTCATGCCAAATATGAATGTGGGATGATGGTGGTTAGGCTGACTGAGCTCGGAGTTATTATATTAGACATGATTAATGTAGTCCCACTCCTTGACGACACAGACGCGCTGCTTCTATCAGTAATATATCGTTGTACTCCTAATCCCATCATCGTCCCATATTCATATTTGGCATGAAGATTTTTTGAAAATATTCAGATATGTTATTTTTCAAAATGCTTATATAAAACTTTGATTCCAATTTGGTGGTTATAATTACACCAAATAATTTATTATCAAAAGCACGGAAATCTTGATAAACATATAATAAAAGGAAATTTTAAAATAAAGGAAGTTTAATTATTAAACAAGTCCAAATTATGCAATAAACTTGATTATTATAGGAATTATATCGGATGGTGGAATCGAAGTATAAAGCTTCATGCCAAATATGAATGTGGGATTATAATGGTTAGGCTGACTGAGCTTGGATTACATTATAAACAGTAATATATCTCTTCAGTCCTGATCCCATCATCGTCCCACATTCTTATTTGGCATGAAGATTTATACAAATGTAAAGTATTTACTTTGATGATGTTGGTATTTTTTGAAAATTTTCACATATGTACTTTTTCGTAAAATCCTTGTATATAACTAATTTGCTGTTATAATTATCATTAAAACCTACAATGTTATGAATGTAATGAGTAGGAAAAGCTCTACAAAAAGCTATACGCTACAAAATGACACATTCCCAGATCTCAAGCTGAATTAGGACGACAACGTTTCAAGTTACAAATATGCGGATGCTGCTTTTACGAGCTTTTTTGAAAACTTTTGAGTAGCTATATTTTCAAAACTATTAGAGTTAAAAATTTGAAACTTTGTATATTTATTTATCTTAGCATGAACACTACGTGTGCAGAATTTTATTTAAATCAGAAGAGGTGATGTAAAATTTTAATTCAAATTAATTTTGTAACTTCATGGATTAAAATACATAATTTGAATTTTACTGCATTAAGATTTAAAAAAAAAAGTAAGATAGAAATTGAAACAACCGATCTAATTTTGCTTTGGAAAATTTAGAATACAAATTGACCATATTCACTCTCGACTCAAATGAAGAGAAAACAAAATAAATACCAAATAGAATCCAAAATTACATATTTGTCTAAAGATCAACGTAATCCTACACGATATACCTACACTCATACGGTTATCTCCATAGCCTCAGATGCGCACGACCCAACCAAAAATAAAAAGATTTCCACACAAAACATGCCCGATGGGCCTAAACTACAATAGATTTCATCCTAGCTATAGATACATATGTATCCAAGCTTCAGTATTTTGTTTCGCCGATTTTCTCCTAATGCAATTATATTTTGCATTAGACGTATTACCATTCAGTACAAACCAAGCGTAGCAAACGCGCTTGTTTACAAAAACTTCTTTATATATCAGTTTATTTTCGTAATGTAGACTTTGAGATGTTCACCGCGGAATCTCTTTCAGGACTAATCCCAGTCAACAAATTAGAGCTTTCGGGTTACGGGTTCGGTTGTAAATCGCCGAAACATTTCTGCTTTTCGCTTTCTTCGCCGAGGAATGTACTTTTCCAAAGATTTACTCGATTTACTTGATTTAGTTGATCACACTAGTTCCCACTAGTCCGACACGAGCGAGTGTTTGGTGTTTGAGTGTTATAAAACATGCTTAATCCACAACACGCTACCCATTTCCCTACTACTGCCGAAAGTGCCACTATTTTCCACCGAGTGTTATAGCTACACTGCCGAATTGGAAGACTGAAAGCTCTGGTTTATCATGGTTTATCATAGCACAGCTCCGGAGACTCGGAAACATTCTTGCATTAAATATACATACGTCGTAAATTTCTCCAGCAGTGAACTTAAACCTATACTTAGTTGAACACACAGCGAAGTTGGGAACGCTGGAAACAACGAAATGGGAAAGTCGTGAACTATCTTGAGCGACGAATTCCAGACTAGGGGCTGCAGTTTGAACTGGTGGATCTTCCGCGCATAGTTAATTACTGCTCGAAATGTGTCAAACCTCCCTAGAGCTTTACCTTATCTTAATCTTAATCTTAATCAGCGGAATTGTAAATAATTTAAACTCGGGTGAGGTTTAAAAAATGACATTTTCGCGTATAAATAGTACGAACACGTAATTTTTATATCTAATTATGTACATATTTAATTATCTATTAATACTTTTTATTATTTCATTACACATTAGTTTGTTTTGAAGTTAGCTTAAAATGTACCTACTTGTATTATTAATTTAAATAACGCAGATACTATTATGGAATTTCTTTGAAATTGGCAAAGGTGATAAACAGTTATATTGTTGACAATATGTAAAAAAGAAATTTAAAAAGTTTTAATTAGTTTCGGAGCTACGGGGAATAAAACTTGATAAAATTGTTTTGTGTTTCTACTATAACTTAAGTTAAATTTGCTTTATTAATTCTCAATTTTCTCAGACAATAATTTTCGTTTTGGTTTGAAGTCTCCAGAAGTAACTGCCCAATAATTTATTAATAAATGTTTAAAAACAAATTGTTTTTATATTAATTACTTTCGGAGTTATAGAGATTTAGGGTTAAAGTTTTTTTGTGTTTTTATTGAAGCGTAAGTTATACATACTTACATTACAAATTCTCAATTATCAAAGACAATAACTATCATTTTTGTTTAAAATCTCCAAAGGTAATAACCAGATAATTTATTGATAAATCTTATAAAAGAAATTATTCTTATATTAATTAGTTTCGGAGTTATATAGATTTAGGGTTAAAGTTTTTTTGTGTTTTTATTGAAAGGTATTTTGCACTTGAATTACTAATTCTCAATTATCTCAGACCATAATTATAGTAACTGTTTTAAATCGCCAGATATGATTAACAGATAAGTTATTATTGAATCTTAAAAAATAAATTGTTTTTATATTAATTAGTTTCGAGTTATAGGAATTCAAACTTGTTAAAATTGTTTCTTATGTGTTTATTGAAAGGTAAGATTAAAAGCATTAATTTTCAATTATTTTAGACAACAGACAATAAGTATTTGTTTGAAATTGCCAGAGGTGATAACCAAATAATTTATTGGTAAATCTTAAAAAAGAAATTGTTCTTATGTTAGTTAGTTTCGGAGTTATAGGCATTCAAACTTGATACAGTTTTGTTGTGTTTTTCATTGAACCGTAAGATATACTTGCATTAGTAATTCTCAGTTATTTTTTGTAATAAATACGGCATTTCTTTGAAATTTCCGGAGGTGATTAACAGATAATTTAGTGGTACATCCTAAAAAGAAGTTGTTTTAATATTAATTAGTTTCGGAGCTAAAGGGATTCAAAATTTATAAACTTTTATTTAATGTTCGGCAGTAAAATTCGGCGGTATTTTCAACTTCCACCGCTGTAATTACTACTAAGTTTCAAATAAAACCAAAAGATGGAAATCAAGACTATAATACCCTAGATCTCAGGTGCTGTTGGATCAAATTCTGCAAATTGTTTTTCGATATTTTCCATAGTCCGCAAGAATTCACTGTTATGGAGTACGGAATGAAAATATAGAACTATAAGAGATACCTGAAAACGGTTCTCAGAATTCGATTCGGCAGGGTCTGGTGTCATGCGAGTAAGAATTTGAACTTACGATTTAGACTAGAACTGATGTAAACTACAAATGTAGGAAGAAAATGTTGAAATATATAGTCATAAATGCGAATAAGTATAAATTTTCAAGTTCACACTCTCTTTTAAATTATAAGACATATCGGAAAACGGTTTTCAATATTCTATTCATCAGGGTCTGGTGTAATATGAGTAAGATAACTTCCGGTTTCGACCGACATTGATGTAAAATACAACTTTAGAAAGAAAACGTTGAAATATATAATCATACGTTCGTAAAAATATAAATTTTTAAACTCACATTGTTCTCTCTCTAAAACTATAAGACATACCGGAAAACGGTTTTCAGCACTTGATTCATCAGGGTATAATGTGGGGTGAGTAAAATTTTTAACTTCTTGTTGTGACGGGAGCTGATGTTAACTATGAATATTAGGAAGAAAACGTTGAAATATATAGTAAAAAATGCGAATAGATATAAATTTTCAACATCACAGCGTCCTCTCTTTAAAACTGTATGACATACCGGAAAACGGTTTTCAGTATTGGATTCATTAAGGTCTGGTGTGATATGAGTAGGATTTGCAACACCCGGTTTCAACCGGAACTGACGTAAAAACACATTTAAGAAGAAAAAGTAGAAATATGTAGATAAAATTTGATTAAGTATAAATTTTTAATTTCACAGCGTCCTCTCTTTAAAACTATAAGACATATCGAAAAACGGTTTTCAGTATTCGATTCATCAGAGTCTTGTATGATATAAGTAAAATTTTCAACTTCCGGTTTCGACTGGAACTGACGTAAAATATAAATTTATGGGGAAAAAGTACAAATATATAGATATGTATTCAAAAATTCGTATACCTATCTAACTAAAATTATAAAATATATCGGAAAACGGTTTTCAGTATCGATCAACTTCCGGTATCGATCAGAAGCGACCTAAAATGCAAATTTAGCAGGAAAACATAGAAATATATTATGTATAAGTATAATAAAAAATTCTAAAATTATAAATTTTTAACTTCCGGTTTAAACCGGAAGTGCCCTTAATGTTTATAATTGCCGTTGTGAAAATTAGACTGGTCTGGTGTAGTCCTAGTTACAAAACTGTTCCTTTATTCAGATACTTTTGAGGTTAATTTGCATAAAAAATCCGGCGTTCCGCAAAAAAACTGAATCGATCTTGTTTAATATCCCAACACACGCGGTCGGCAGAGGGTGGCGTTGATGACGGACGCGCCGGCCCTCGTTGTCGAGTCGATCATTTATGAAAACATAAAAAACATGTGCATGCATTAGGGCAATTTGTTTCGCGGCGCTTTTTTCGGGCAGCGCGCCGAAACGAGCGCAAACGAGCGAGGGGTGGCACATCCCGAACCGTTCGCAACACGTGTTACGCGCACCCCGCGCTGCTTCGTTTGCCCGCCGCCGCCGCCCGGGAGCATAAAATTACCATCGTTATTAAGAACGTTTGGCGCAGTCTTTGAGCCGGCCGTGTCATCGCGCATTTTATTTTGATTCAATTACGCCCGCATTGCGCGCGGCATCAAAGTTATGAATCATTGCGGGCAAGCGGGGCGCGCTTATTAAACGCAACATTGCGACGACAGGCGGCGGCAAAAATCGGGTCAGACGCTCCCAACAGGTACACACGCCGCGAGTGGCAGCACATTTTTGCCGCGTGCTCATTTACCGCGCGGCCAATGTCCTGCGGCGCTGGGCGCTTCTGCGCGCTCGTCTCGCCGCCTCCGACGCAGATATAAAATTAAAGCGCTTTTCCATTTCGCGCGGTGTGCTTGCGGTTTGCGTCTTTCGTATTCGCGTTTCTTAGCGCAGTGGAAGGGAGCGCACCCCCGCTGGCGGCGCGGTGAAATAGGGCATGGTTTTGGCATGTGGCATGTCAGGGGTGGGACCAAACCGCGCGGAGCCCTCAAAAACCGCCACTGGATTGGCCGTCGCGTCGCTCTCTATCCGACGCGTGAAAAAATACGATGCTCCATCTTTCGCCGCAAGCGCGCCGCGCGCGCTCGCCGCCACCGCCGCCGTCATGCTCCGTCTGCATCCAACCAACGTCAGCACCGGGATTTTTTACTCTTTCCAAGATTAACCCTCATATCTCCCTCGCTCTCTCGCTCGTCTCACCAACCTCACTCACCCCGTCGCTGTACACGAGCTTTCGCACTTCTGTCTTTCTCCCTCCGATGTGTCCTGTGCGCTCTTAATAGTTTTATAAAAACGCTCGCACATTCACATGCTGGGCTGCTGGGCGGGTGGGGAATGCGCCGTCTCACTCTCGCCCGCAACCACTCTTGCCTGACGCAGCCTCATTATTAAGCGACAAATCAGTCCTCTCTTTTCATACCTATTTATGTACCCCATAAAAACTACCCTTCTTGACACAGGGGGGGCATTTAGGCGGGGGTGTGTATGCGGCTGTCGGCGTTGAGTAGATATTGACCAGAACGAAAAAGTTTCCAACAGTTCACCTCGAAGTATCGTAGAGTGCGGACGTAAAAAGTTCCAAGTCCAGAAGCGCAACACATTGACGGAGCTTTCGGCATTCGGCATTCGGAAAAACGCCAGTCAGCGGAGTGTGAAACGACGCCCAGAGGAAAAGCGCTCGACCAACTTCGTCAGCGTTCGTCGCCGCTTTTATTGGATTACGGCGTAAGTAGTGGTGGTAGTGGTGGTGTGGAGTTTTCTTCAAACGCACGCCGCAAAGTGATTCGACTTCAAACAACTTGTAACGTCGGTGGCGCGAAGACGTGCACGCGTTCGGCACGCACCCCTCGCTCGAGTTCGGCGTCAACACCCAGTGCAATGCATTTACCAGCTCCCAAATTCTCGGATATGTACGCGCAAATGCAAGAGGCTCTTCAGGAGTACCACGGCGAGCTGGTGCAGACCGGAAGTCCATCAATCCTCTGCAGTGTGTTGCCCACCCACTGGCGATCCAACAAAAGTCTACCAATCGCGTTCAAAGTCGTCGCGTTGGACGACATCCAGGACGGGACCGTAGTGACCCTCAAAGCCGGAAACGACGAGAACTTCTGCGCGGAGCTTCGCAACTGCACCGCCGTCATGAAGAACCAGGTTGCCAAATTCAACGACCTACGTTTCGTAGGCCGAAGTGGACGTGGCAAATCCTTCTCGCTTACAATCGTCATCAGCTCCTTGCCTTACCAGGTAGCTACGTACATCAAAGCCATCAAAGTCACTGTGGATGGACCTCGGGAACCAAGGACCAAATCAAGTAAGTCATTTACCTACAAAACCCCAACCAGATATCTAATTGTTCAATTTATTGTGCAGCTTTTGGTTATCCCGGCTATGGCCTACCCGGAATGCCCGGAAACTTCAACCCGTTCCTCCTGAACCCTTCCTGGTTCGACGCCGCGTACATGTCCTACGCCTTACCAGACTACTTCCGCAATCGGGGACAACAACTACATCCTAATCTTGTCAAACCTCCAATGACAGCAACGCTTCCAACCCCAGGCCAAGCCGCTGAATTCTACATACCAACAGCTCCCGTCTTCCACCAAGCTCCATCCTTCTTGCCGAATATCCCACAACCTAGTAGCCAACCCAACCAGTTCCACATCTCGCCTCCGCTGATACCCTCGCCCATCGAGCAGCTCTCCGTGCGCTTGTCACCCGGGAGCAAGGCCGAAAGCGTGAGTCCCCGAATCAACTCCACCATGGACCACTCCAACTCCGAGCACTCCGATGAAGAAGAAGACATCGACGTGGTCAAGTCCGCCTTCCAACCCATCAAGCTTGCTAGCCAAGCGCTGCAGGAAGTGCAGGTGCAGCCCGCGCCCGACTCCACCACCGTGGCCGAGGAACCCGTGCGCGTCAAGTGCGAGCTTAAAGCTCCCAGTTCGCGGAAATCCAGCCCGTCGACGAAAATTCAACCTGCCAACACGACTAAACCTGTGTGGCGGCCATACTAGCTGTGCTGTGTCAAGTTGCAATAGAGTGTGTCTAGGATCAATGTGTAAATACATGTACATAACCTGTAAATTCAAAGTGTAATTTATTTATTATATACATCAGAAAGGTATTCTATATATTAGAGGTATATTAGTACTGCAATTGTGATAGCAGAGGATGTGAAAGGTATAAATTATAAACAAATAGGTTAAGGACCTAATGTTTAGGCATGATAAGAAATTTTTATAGCGTATTTTTGTACAGATGAAAGTAATTACCATGATCCACGGAATTTTTGACTAGTACAATAAATAAATTTTATTACAATTCACAATGTACATCACATCACATCAGTAAATCGCGAGTTACATGCATGTTTTCGGAGAAAAGTCATTTATATCATGCACGCTGAAGGCAGAACCAGGGTAAAACGCTTATCAGTCATAACAGCGTTGTATCGGTTTGTATCGGAAAGTATGGATAATGCATGTAGACTACTAGCGACGCGTTACTTCAATCGACGGATGTATTAATGCACTGTAGTGTTGCGCTGATTGGCGATTATCAATCGACTAATTTGCTGCCCGAGCGGAATGCACGAGCTGGTGGATTTTTCATCAGCGTATAATTAGTTGGCAGCTAGTTAGTTGGTTAACTAATTAGGATTGATTTCGAGCACATGCACACCGAGGCGTGTGAACGTTGATTAGTTCCGCGCAGCAAGCAGCGCATCTCGCGATTGCCGCCGCCGTGTCATTCCGCGCGCCGGCCGTTTTCGACGCTCGACAAACAGGCGGCGGAGCGTGATTTTATTGCGCTCGCATCACGGGCGATTCGACAAGCCGCCGACGGCAGCAATTGGCCCGCGAGGCCGCTGGCGGCGCTGGAAGTGCCAGGTTTGCGACAGCCTGTATGATGACGCACACGCGAATTGAGCGTATACATGGGGCGTCACATTTCATCGAATTTCATGGACCAGCAGGTCCTTTGTGCATCTCGTCGCATGTGCGTTCCCTACACACGGCCAGGCGGCCTCTTGTCACCGTTGGCGACTGCCAACGAGGCGAGTGGCAAACAACGGGATGGGGTGGCTGCGTGACTGCGCGACCAGTTGATCGAGGCTTCCGAATCTGAACGCTTCTGATCAATTTCGGCTTGTAGGATGTTGGACTACGACTAACAACGACATTTTTAGTGTCCAAGACCGAATTCGGCAACTTTGGTACTGATGAATTTCATTAGGGTATTGTCGAATTTCGTATTGTTGGCTATAACTAATTTCGGATATGATAAATATTGATAAAGGATGTTGGATTACAAGTAATGATGAGATTTTCAGTGACCAAGATCAAATTCGACAACTTTGCTATTACCAAATTTAGTATTGTTGGAGAAAACTAGTGAAAACTGGAGAGTGGGATGATGGTTTTCAACTAATAATGATACTTTCAGTGACCACGACCAAATTCGACAACTTTATTATTGCCGAATTTAGTATTGTTGGCGAAACACGTAGGTGTAGTAACAGTGAGTGATTTAGACACGGACAATCTTTCTCTCTCGCACTAACGATACGTTTTACATGGTACTCTTCTTCTAAGGGGAAAAGTAATTGTTATCAAGTAATAGCAATATTTTCAGTGCCCAAGACCAAATTCGACAATTTTAGTACATATTGCCGAATTTGGGATTAGTATTGGATAAATGATGAAAAGGGACAGTAGGGTGTTGAATTACAATTAATAATGATATTTTCAGTGACCAAGACCAAGTTCGACAACTTTAGTATTGCCAAATTCCATACTTATATTGCCGAATTTGGCATTGTTGGTGCAAACTAACTTCAGTAATTACAAATGTTGAAAGGGGAGCGTATGATATTAGATTAAAATTGATAGCGATATTTTCAGGGACTATGATCACATTCGTCTATTTTAGAATTGCCGAATTTCGAAGTGTAATTGCTGAATTTCATATTGTTGGCGAAAACTAACTTCAGCTTCGATAAATGTTCATAAAAGAGAGTAGGATGTTAGATTGCAATAAATAACGATATTTTCAGTAATCAAGACCAAATCTTGCATCTTTATTATTCCAGAATTTCATGACCATATTGCCGACTTTAGTATTGTTGACGAAAACTACCTTCGGCTATGATAAATGTTGATAAAAGAGAGTAGCATGTTGGAATTTTACAAATACTGATATTTTGAGTGACCAAGACCTAAGTCGACTACTGTAGTATTGCCGAATTCCATATTTATATTGCCGAATTTGCAATTGTTGATGAAACCTAACTTCAGTAATGATAAACGTTGAAAGGGGGGCGTATTATGTTAGATTACAACTAATAGTGATATTTTCAGGAACCAAGACGAAATTCGTCTGCCGAATTTCAAAGCCGGGTTGCCGAATTGAATAAGTTCGGTTGTGATAAATGTTCATAAGATCAAATTTAGCATCTTTACTATTCCAGAATTAACTGACCGTATTACGGAATTTAGTATTGTTGGCAATAAGTAACATACATTATAATAAATGTTACTAATTCGCAGAATTTTGTACTTATTGGCGAAATTCATAGCTGTATTGCCGAATTTTATATTGTTGACGAAAACTAACTTCCTTTATGATAAATGATGAAAACGGAGTGTAACATCCTACAAATTTTAGTATTTACAATATTTTCAGTGACCAAGATCAAATTCCTAAACTTTAATATTACCAAATTTAATAACCGAATTGACGAATTTAGTATTCTTGCCGAAAACTATGACAAAATAATAAATTTTAAAAAAGAATAGTAGGCTTTTGCATTTCAACTGATACCGATATTTTCAGGGACAAGACCAAACTTTGGTATTGTCGAATTTAATAACTGTATTGCCGAATTTAATATTGTTGGCGAAAACTAATTCAATAATAATAAATGTTGTAAAGGGAGAGTAGAATATTGGACTACAACTAATAACGATATTTTTAGTGACCAAGACCATATTCGCCAACTTCAATATTCCCGAATTTCATAACCGTATTGCCCAATTTAGTAAAGCTGGCGAAAACTAATTCAATAATAACAAATGATGAAAGAAGAAGAGAAGGATATTGGTCTACAACTAATAACAATATTATCAGTAACCAAGACTAAATTCGCCACCTTTAATATTGTCGAATTTCATAACCGAATTGCCGAATTTAGTATAGTTGGCGAAAACGAACTCCAGTTATGAAAATGTAGAAAAGGGAGAGTTTCTCGAAGGGTACGCTGTGGGTCCTCGAGTGACGCACACATCGTGTGAGCCCTTTTTACAGCGTCACGATTCGGTGCACCAGTATCAAAACGGAACAACAGGAGAGCGAAAATATTGTGATTTCCGACAAGAGTCGTTCGAATGTTGATCTTTCATAAATGGGGGAACAAAAGTTGTTGGCACCCTCATTCTCCGGTGACACTCCGCGCACTCTCCTCTTCCGCAGCTTTGTAGGTAGGCAAATAAAGATATCAAGCCAAATGAGTCCGTTTTTATTCCCACCTGACTAATTTCAGCATTTTCAGCGGATGGCAATTGGTGTGTGGAAAAAATCGATTCATTGCAAGGCTTGTTCGAAGGGCCGCACCAATATTTGCCGTGTACTGATTGGGACAGGCAGGTAAGTTGATTAGCGATTAGGGCGATTGTGACGCGCGCTCAAAGAGCCTAATTACCAGCGCCGCATACGGCAAATCCGCTCGGCACACACCGCCGCTCGGGGGTGTTGGTGCGCGGGCCGGCGTCGGTGCGGTTGTAAAACAGAGCGAGTCGGAAAATCGGCCGAGACCGCCGCCCGAAAAGCGCGGTCCGCCGTCGACACGCCGACCCACCCAACCGCTCCCGGTGGCTTACACACGAGCACAACCGGTGGTCGTGCAGAGGCTAACTTTTACATTATTGTGCACATAATACTACATTAATATAATCAATACAATTAAAATATTTTATTATATAAATCTATGTATTAGATTTATGTATTGATGATTAGATGTAAAGTTTGATGTATATCGGGGTGATACGGTCCTGCGAACATTTGCAGCCTCATCCCACGCCGCCATGCCATGCGGGACGCCGCGCCGCCACACCGCCGACCGACACGTACCCGAATAACACATGCACACTGCGCCGCCGCGCGTCGAAACGAGACGGAAGACGCGGGGCCGCGTCCGGGCCGCATATAATCGCATGTTGTGCTCCGTCAACTGCACTTCACGAGTTACGCGCGCACGTATCCCGATACGAGCGGGAATTAGCGGCGCGGGGGCGGTGTTGCGTTGGCGGCGATGGCACGCCGGGAGTTTATTATTCGTATAATAAACACCCGCTGGAATCAAAGTGGACAAACTCGAGTGGAATTTTTTCGCTGACCAAACAAGAGAATCTCGGCGCCTAACGAGCATGTTAATTACAAAACGACATTGTGGAAATTATGAAAATGCTGGATGGTATAAATTTTTGGTTGGGACATCTAAAACGTGCATATGTTCTTTGGCAATCCACAAATCCACTAATTTCTTGTCGAGATTTTCGGAGTCATGTCAGTTTTATAATATAAATCGTATAATTATATAGATCAGCGTTTCCCAACCGGTGGGCCGCCGCATGGAAATAATTTTTGCAAAGAAAATTGATTTTTAGCTTGCACTGATAAGATTTATAGGATAAGATAGGAATTTTAACTTATGTCAATTACATCAAAAATCAGTTTCTAATCCTTTGTTACGTTAGGTTAGTTAATTAAACTTTAATCTATTAAAAATATAATTATATAATTTTCCAGCTATCAGACATAATCTACAAAATTGTATAACATTCATTTAAGTTAACCAAACTTTCAAATGTTATCATTGGGAGGGAAAATGATTACTTCTTCCCTCAATAAATGTAATTTTCATCCAGTCAACCTAACCTAACCTAACCTTGAAGGATGAATATTCTTTACGAAATTTTAGGCAAAAGGTGAGCAAAGCAGAGAATTTCAGAAAAATTGCCTTGTTTCGAAGAGCAACAATGTCTCTAAAAACAACAAAACTATCCAGCAAGTGAAACAGCATTCACATTCGTATTCGCACACGTGTTTTGCGACTTTTTCCGCAGGACGACCCTCCTGCCCCGCAAGCGATTTACGAGAGGTGTTTCAGTCGTACTTACTTACAATTGTACCCAGTCAAAAAAAACTGCTGTAACGGTTCCGATACCGGTTCCGATTCCAAAGTAATAAAGGATCCGATCCGGTATTTCGGTTCTTTTCGATTCCGGTTCCAGTTCCTGATTCTACGCAAAGCAACGACTTATACCTGGAACTGATGATAAATGTTGATAAAGTATAGTGGATTACAGTAATGATGAGATTTTCATTGACCAAGACCAAATTCGACAACTTTATTATAGCCGAATTTGGTATTGTAGGCGAAACACGTAGGTGTAGTAACAGTGAGTGATTTAGACAAAGACAATCCTTCTCTCTCGCACTAACGATACGTTTTACATGCTACTCTTCTTCTAAGAGGAAAAGTAATTGTTATCAAGTAATAGCAATATTTTCAGTGCCCTAGACCAAATTCGACAATTTTAATACATATTGTCGAATTTGGTATTAGTATTGGATAAAGGTTGAAAAGGGACAGTAGGGTGTTGAATTACAACTAATAATGATATTTGCAGTGACCAAGACCAAGTTCGACAACTTTAGTATTGCCGAATTCTATACTTATATTGCCGAATTTGGCATTGTTGGTGAAAACTACCTTCACTAATGATAAATGTTGAAAGGGGAGCATATGATATTAGATTAGAACTTCGGTTTTGATAAATCTTCATATGAGAGAGTAGGATGTTGGATTTCAACAAGTAACGATATTTTCAATAATAAAGACCAAATCTTGCATCTTTATTATTCCACAATTTCATGACCATATTGCCGAATTTAGTATTGTCGGCGAAAACTTATATCCTTCACAATAAATAATAGATATTGAAAAAAGAGTGTAGGGTTTTGGAATTTTAACAATAACGGTATTTTCAGTAACCAATAGCAAATTCGGAATTTCGGAAAAAATGGCCTTGTTTCGATGAGCAACAATGTCTCTAAAAACAATAAAAATATCCTGCAAGCGAAACAGCATTCGCACACGTCTTTTGTGACTTTTTCGCCAGGGCGACCCTCCTGCCCCGCAAACGATTTACGAGATATTGAAGGTGTTTCAACCGTACTTACTTTCAATTGTACCCAGTCAAAAAAACAAGTTGTTGTAACGATTCCGATTCCGGTTCCATTTCCAAAATAATAACGGATCCGATCCGGTATTTCGGTTCTTTTCGATTCCGGTTCCAGTTCCTGATTCTACGCAAAGCAACGACTCATACCTGGAACTGATCCTGAGATTTCAATATTCGAATTTTCGAATTCAAAAATTTTGTCCCGAAATCAAATTAAAGATGAATTGTATAATTTGACTCACATCAATTAAAATCAATTACATT
This sequence comes from Tetradonia laticeps, assembly GCA_025400035.1. NCBI lineage: Eukaryota > Metazoa > Arthropoda > Insecta > Coleoptera > Staphylinidae > Tetradonia > Tetradonia laticeps. Next base: position 18,090 of record JAODVP010149498.1, read on the forward strand.
CATTTTCTACAAAATAATGTACAGAATAATTATGTACATATCTACAATAAATAAAATCAAGTAGTCACCTCCCGTCTGTGTCCACATTTGGGAGGTTTTACTATAGATATAGGTAAGCAAAAGCTTGAATGTGCCTTTGAGACTTTCAAACAGGTTAAGCTGCATGTAATGCTCGTGTGTGAATCGAACCGCAAGAGCGTAATGAGATTTATTATCGCCGTTTCCCCAAATATTTATTTTTCGGTTGACAGCCGATGACAATGCGCCGGTACTCCAACAAACGCCAAGAAGGCGTCCGCTGCCCTCGCACAATCATTGAGACGTCTTCGGCCGCGCGCACATTTATCACGCTGCAAGAATGCGCCACAGGCCCGAGTGATAATCACGCCGATGTGAATCGGCTGAATGGCCTTACCGGGAAATGATCCTCGGAAGGCATTTCAATGAATGCAGAACGCCTCTGTCTATACTGTCTATACAAACTCGGCGAGTATAAAACGATGTATACAAACACATAAATCTATTTTTCGCCGTTTTCGCTCACGCTTTGCACGTGTTTATCATTGCATTTAATGCGCGCTTTAATAGTGTTACACATCTGGTTTTCCAGGATTACGCAAATTTCGTCCATGTACTAGCAAGAAACCAAACACTAGGTAACCAACCAAAACTGGGACTCAATCGACTGCAATTGAATCGTTTATGTCAGAAAGTCGTTTGAACGACTCTAAATTATTGCCTAACTTCAATATACTTTTTTAATTTAAAGCTTATGGAATGGTATTTTTCTGGAATACTATTTAATAGTGGTGTAAAATATCAATCAATTTCAAAATCATGCATATACCCGATTGAAGATGAAAAGTTTGTGTGTATGTCTACAAGGTCTACGGTGGGAGCTGGTAGTACATACATCTCTTCATTTTCACACATGTTTCCCCTCTCTGCTCTCTAATAATAGAAACTCGGCAATAACAATAAGCATAAATAGACTAGGGTCGAATGTTAACGACTTCAATCTAGCTAACGTCTTCATACGGGTATAAATAAAACATAAAACATTCACATGACTGCGCACCGCGGATGTGCACACAGATTTGGTTAAACGCACTGTGGGGTTACCCAAATCAGAAACCCCATAGGTCGTAAAAAGAACTACAACATAAAAATCAAACATAAAGCTACGAATTTCAAATTCTTATTGTTTTAAATGATGAATTCTCTTGTATTTATAATTTTACAATTCCTTACAATTAATCAATCTTTCAGATTAGAATTCTAAATTTGAAGAGTAATAATTGTATGCCAAAGTAAATGCCAAAACAGTTTTCTAAAAACAAAAGTTTGGAAATAACATGTGAAAAATAATAATAATAAATTTAGTTAAGCACCACAAACAAAATCTTATATATTTTTAAAACGTTTTTATGAAGTTGACTTGGACTGGGTATTTATATATATATATATATATGTATAGATGAACTGGTCCGAATTTGAACCGGGGTCCGAATTTGGGCATTTGACTTTATAGGCGAATTCGGGTAGAAAACCCTCTAAGCCCTTCCTTAGTGCTGATAAGGAGTGTGTACTTCAGCCGAA
>JAODVP010149720.1:0-19669 GCA_025400035.1 Tetradonia laticeps
ATATAAATGTATGTCAAAATATTAAAACATTATTTAAAGTTAAGTAACGTTTATGCATAAGGCTGTTAATGACACCATGCAATAACAGTTTCTAGATATGTACAAAATCGTCTTTCTAACATACACATACTATGTATTTATAATTACTCATGCAACACAAATATTATCTATCGTTTTATCACAATACATGTTGTGCTTATGATAATATATTATGATTTATGTACAAACGATGTACTTTCCTATATTATGCAAATTCCCATATTGTGATTTACAGGGCGTGCATACCGCACATCTCACCCCGACGTCACACGCATTGTTTACATCCTTCGCATCTTTCACATCCTTCACATCGGTTACGTGCTGCTTTATTCAACGTGAATATTGAATAATGAACAAGTGTGACATTGTCCGATTAACGCGTTTAGCATCGACGAAATTTTATTTGCAAGTATTGCCATTCATACCACCATTATTATTCACGTACTTATTCTTATGTAGCAATGTCGCTGCATGTATAATATTGACATTATTATGTTATTAAATCACACAACATAACACAATAAAAGATTTTTACTGGGTATTACGGCGATTAACAGTGTTAATCTGGTAAGTCTCCAGCGTCTCCATGTCTCCATTATTTACGATGACTGCCACCGATAAAACTTTAACGTATGCAGCCAATAATGCTTCACAACGTCGTATTGGAAGACTAGGTAACCTTCTAGTTTCCAATAAAGAAGATATGACATAATTTGTTTTACGATTATTTGACTAGTTATTAACCTAGAATATGATCTCGTCGTTTGAACGAGTTAATGAATGCAAATCGATGCGCATAAATTCACGGCACGGGGAAACGAGTTAATAAAAATTCCGAATTCATCGGAGGACAAAAAGCGTGCGTATAATTATGTCGAATCAATTATTGCCTGTGCGTTTTGTTGCCCCACAGGGTCAAATCAAAATTTAATCCTACATTCGCTGTGGTTTTATTATTTGCGAATTAATACTGATTGAAATCAAAAATCCATTTACTATATTCAATTTATAAACATGGCATTGACAGTTATTTGATTGCTTTTGTCATATTTGGAAGTTTTGTTCATTTGCATTTTATTCGCTCACGTGTTCATTTCAATCCGAGAAATATGTGTGACAACAAGTTAACTAGCAAAATTTCACCCGAAATAACTCGTCAGTGGGTTTGTGACAAGTGACAGGCGGCAATCATTTTTAGATTTAAGTCTGCCACGTGGTGTTAACGTTGACTTCGCTTGAGTGATGATGCATGGCATGCCAATGCAAAAAATATTTGCCAACGATTTCACGTGATTTGCAATTAGTAATTACTTGAAAAAACCAGAACAGCAAAACATTACATATGCAACTTAACACGCAGAAGTTATAGAACATTATTCATTATTCAAAGAATGCGATGTAGATAAATAATAAAATAAAATATAGATATAAGTTTCTATTTGCACATAAATAACACAGAAACACAATAAGAAAATAGCATCGCAAAGAAATTGCTTCAGATGAAAGAAGCCATGCGTGAAATAACCGTAGTTCAGTATTGCAATTCACTGTATGTGTCATTTACTTTTCGCCAAAATCCTTCAACTCTGCTCAAGGAGCGAATGCATCCGCTGCAACTAAGCATACACCAGCTGCATTTACTCAAGCGTAAAACGTTTAGTAAGTCAAGTAATGCCAAGTGGCGCAAGGTATAAGTGTCAGAGTGATGAAAAGTTTAATGCTGTATAGTATAATGAAAGAATACAACAGTCATTCTGGAATAGTGCTATGTCCTAGGTTAACGGGGCAATATTCAATAGTACTTCTACTTGAGGGTTTACGCCCCACAGTATTATTTTTAACTAACTTTATATCTCACTTGAGCCTAATGAACAGACTAAAGGAGGGAAGGAACTAATTTTCAGTTATAAATATGTAAGAAATATGTAGTTAGGTGTGAAAATGTGAACAAGTTCGATAATTCGATAAATAATAATTCACAAAGAATAATAACACTTGTATTTTTTCGCAAAAATGAAATGGCGACCCACCTTAATGTTTTTTTTTCCATATTCGCGCCCCATCCCACACATTCATATGAAAAGGAAAATTTATTTGCGTTTTTTGATAGAAAAACTTATTTTCTAACCTGCAAATAATTCAGATTTTAAATGTTAGGTTACATTACACAGACTTTTTTGTAGCGACAGGATTCAAATTATTAAAAATAAAAGTATACACTATACAGATTAATCCTGTTAAAACAGAAGTTTTCTATCGGGACGAGGAGCTGAGATATCAATGCCTAATCTAGCAATGGTGGTATATAAAGATAAGTAAGAAAAATTAAGATTGGAGGGCTTTCTAGGTTACGTCTCGATAGTTCGATTGCAAATTACATTTATTCAGAGAAGAAGTAGCCACTTTACCTGGCAATGATAAAATTTAAAAGTTTGATTAGGTTAAATTAAGCTTGGAAAATTTTCTAGATTATGTCTTTGGCAGTGGAGGTTCGTGCGAGGCAATAAATGTATTTAAAGGTTAGGATAAGTTAAATTAACCTAACCTAGCATTTTCGAGCTTGACATAAGCTAAAATTCCAATCTTAACCTTACATAGAGCCACTAGTGGGTTACGCCCCACCGATTGGGAAACGCTGCTCTAGTATAATATATAGAATGAATTTTGGTCTCACCTTGTAGCAAATTTCATCTATTATAAAAACAATGCCTTAAAGTAACTGCGCAGACCGCATACTTTACATGTAATTATATATGCAATATTTGTAAAGTTTGTATACTTCCACACTGAAGTATGAATACAATTATTACTATACACCTCCACAAATAAGAACCATTCTCATATCGTGAAAATAATGATACGTAATAATACCTATATTATTTAATGGACATTATTGCAGAGCATTGTTTAAGTTTGTTTCAAATCAATTTATCATGTTTAAAATAAAATCAATCGTTTAAATCCCATAGTAAAAGTCTGATAATAAATTTGCGTGGGTAAGAAGTTGTTAATAGATGTTCCGATTTAAAAGGCATTGTTCTTGGCGAATGCCTATTGTTTCTTCTCAGCGTAAATTATCTTTATGCAACATGTGACTACCTGTTATTCACTACATTATTTTTCAAATACATTAACGCATAAAACAGGAACGCAAACAAGAACAATGTATGCAGAATGTACATCTAAAACAGCCAATTTATAGTACACCCAATAATTGTAAATGTTACAATACAATACTATGAAAAAGATATGTACATACTTCGAATTTATTTTCCACCGCCTACAAGTAGAAATAGTCGACGACTTCCAAAAATAAAACGTAAAATAAAACTCTACGTATAAATAAAAACTTTTAACGTAAACAAAGCTTTGTATAAACATACCATTTTATACAATGGAGCAAAGTGCGAGATGCTCTAGTTCGACTTGAAGTATTGGACCAACATATTCTCAACAAATCGAAATCCATCGCGTCATGCATTTCGTTTAAATACCTACCTACAACGAATTCGATAAGCACACAAAACGACGGACGCGAATATAATCCACACAACGTTCAATTAGCCGCGGATAGTTCAAGATAAGACACTGGCGAAATCGGTGCTAATTTATATCGCCTTGTGTTTGCGATATCTACTAATTCGTGACGCGTTTCAAACATAAAATATCATGACAAGATGAATTCGTATCTATCAGTGATGGAGACAGGCTTCAATTGTTCTCATATGTTATCAACGTGAACAAAAAATAATTATATAGAACACAATTGATATCAAAAAATTATTAAAAACCCACATCGTTATAAAACTAGTGACTGTTTAATCCATTTGTGAGTTAAGTCGCGATCGCCATGATTCTAGTAGAGGAAGTACCATATGAAACCCTAGTTGATGCCAGGTTTGGGTCAATGTGCAAAAAGTAATTTGTGTAAACTTATATACTATCAAATATACTTTTAATGCTAATGGTGTATTTTTATGGTTTGCAGAAATCCAACATGGTGGAAACGCCGTACAAGTATGGAGCGTGGACTTACCTTCATTACAGTGATTGCGCTGATTGTTACCGTATCCTTGGCAGTCGCACTAGCAACAGTATTATACAAGAATAAATATCCTGGTGACAACAATCGTAAGTACATGCACTTCACACTAGCTGATTGGTGTGACATTTACTTTAGTTGTCACATAGAAATTAAAATGAGTCACCCAAAATGACCACTTTTATATTAATCTTATATTATTCTCTAATCTTGATTGGGTCTTCAAATGCTTACACAGTGCACACAGCGGAAGCGTTCGTCAGCGCGAAGGTCCCGACCAACAACAACAATTTCGAATCAAGAGGAAAGGAATCCAAAGACGATGTCTGTCTCACCCCCGGTTGTATCCACACAGCCTCTATGGTCCTACAATCGATGGACACCAGTGTCGATCCATGCGATGACTTCTACCAGTTCGCTTGTGGTAACTTCGTGAAGAACACGAACATCCCGGATGATAAGTCGTCAGTCACCGTGTTCTCCACCATCAGCGACCTGCTCCAAGAGCAGCTGCGTACGATGATTGAAGAGCCTATAAATCCCACAGAACCCAAACCCGTCCAGCTCACCAAGAAGATGTATAGAGCGTGTATGAATAAAACTGCGATTGAGGCAGATGGTCTGACGACTATTAACGCCATCTTCCGAGATTTGGGAGGCTGGCCTGCCTTGGACGGTGAGCAGTGGAACGAAGAGGAATTTGACTGGAGGGAAGCTGTGTACAAGTTCCGACGAGTTGGTTATAGTGTTGATTACTTCATGGACTTCTCGGTTGGGATTGATTTGAAGAATTCCTCAAGGAGGATTATAGATGTATGCTTATTTATATATTATATTTACATGTGATTTCAATGTTAATTAATGACTGTTTATAGTTGGACCAGGCTGCTTTGGGTCTAAGGAGGGAATTCCTCATCAAAGGCATGGAAGACAAACTGGTGAAAGCGTATTACGAATATATGGTAGATATTGCTGTATTGTTCGGTGCAAATAGAGAAAGGGCAGCTTCGGAATTAAAGGATTCGTTGACGTTTGAAATAGCTCTTGCTAATGTAAGTCTTACCATTTCCCAATATGATAAATCCAATAAGTAACATTAATTGTTTAATCGACAGATCTCATTGCCGAATGAAAAAAGGCGTAATGCAACCGCGCTGTATAATCCGATGAGTGTAACCGAGTTACAACACACTTTCAATAGCATACCTTGGACCAAATACATCAACACATTGTTGGCTCCAGATACCCAAGTAGGCCAGAACGAGATCATCATAGTCAGTGTCCCGGAATATTTGAAAAACTTCGAGAAACTAATCGCTCATACACCGAAAAGGTACTTCAGTATATCCTATACAAAACTGGTGTATATTGATAAACGTTTCTTATGAAGGGTTCAAGCCAATTACCTTCTCTGGCGTGCAGCTGCTTCCTCAGTCACATACCTGACGGAAGAACTACGTAATCGTCAATTACAATACAGCACCATCGTTACCGGGAAGACAGAAAGGGCGTCCAGATGGAAGGAATGCATTGATATTTCCGCAGGAAGTCTTCCAATCGCTGCAGGTGCCCTCTATGTACGCAAATACTTCAATGAAGATGCGCGCAACAGTGCTAAGGAAATGGTAGCTGATATTCGCGCTGAATTCAAAGAAATCGTCAAGAAGGTCGATTGGATGGATGAAAAGACGCGGCAAAGTGCTTTGGAGAAGGCTGATTCAATGTCTACACATATTGCGTACCCAGATGAGTTGTTGGATAACTCGAAACTAGAAGAATTCTATTCCAATGTAAAACATACCAAGTCTTCTAGATTGAAGATTACTATTAACCAAATTATTCTCGTTTCAGTTGGAACTCGAAGGTGGCAACTACATGCGGTCCATTTTAAATTTGACTCTCTTCGGAACGGAATTTAGCTTTAGGAGGCTGCGACAAGCAGTTAACAAAACCGATTGGATCACTCACGGAAGACCTGCGATCGTGAACGCTTTCTACTCTTCAATTGAGAACAGTATTCGTGAGTACCATAGGACTTTTGATATTACAGGATATTAATTGGTAATCTTGTAATATAGAGTTCCCAGCTGGTATTTTACAAGGCGTGTTCTTCAACAACGATCGTCCCAAGTACATGAACTACGGCGCAATCGGTTTTGTGATTGGACATGAAATAACTCATGGGTTTGATGACCAAGGCAGACAATTTGACAAAGACGGTAATTTGGTGGATTGGTGGGCGCCGGAGACCCAGCAGGCGTTTGTGAAGAAGGCCCAGTGCATCATTGACCAATATGGAGGGTACAACGTGACAGAAATTGGAATCAATGTAAGTATAAAAACTGTGCCTCTGATTGTAATCAGCTTCCTAGTGCTATAGACTCTATGCCGCTTCTAATCACTATTGCTAGTCAGTTGAAGTTGGGGTGGAATTACGAGTTAAATATAGGTTAGGTGTGGTGCCGTGTGTGTTTTCTGTGTTGTTGAACGCTTGCGGCCGTTGACTGTCGACTGATGCGGGCGAAATTGCACGCTCTGTCTGCTCATGTTCGCAGTTGAACGGCATCAACACGCAAGGGGAGAACATCGCGGATAATGGCGGCATCAAGGAGGCTTACATGGCTTACAACCGTTGGGTGATGGAGAAGAACGACGGGCAGGCTGAACCACGGCTGCCCGGCGTTCCGTACAATGGTCGGCAACTGTTCTGGATCTCGGCAGCGCGCGTCTGGTGCTCGAAGACGCGCACGGAGACGTTGCGCCAGCTGGTGATCACCGACGAACACGCGCCGGACCGATTTCGCGTCGTTGGCGCACTGTCCAACATGGAGCATTTTGCGAAGGACTTCCATTGCCCCATCGGCGCAAACATGAATCCGAAGAACAAGTGCAAGATTTGGTAGTGATGAGTCGTCATCACTGATGGCACAGCACAAGCGTCTACAGCGGGATAATATTGAATCACAAACACAACTTGTTTAAGCGAACTGGTAGTCATTGGGCCAGGTCTTCATCCCGACTACCAAAAGATACTATTTGGGTCATTCTTGGTGAATGCAAATACTTTTGATACTTTACTTGCAAGCGGCGTCATTACGCTGCGTAGTATTTTCGCGATTTTTATATTTATTGGGCATAACTGTAATTTTGAGATTATTAACGTGTAAGTCTGTGAAAGCAAAGTCGCAACAAGATGTACAAAGCATACTTAACCTCGAATATCGTCGATATCCGGATCATAAAGTTACCAGTAACAAGTACAAATACAATACTTACCTAAATCAAAGCACAATTTGTACTTAAACACTTTCTTGAGTAAACTTATTGTTAACATTAATTAGATACTTAAAATATATAAATGATAAATATTCAAGATATAAACCATGGAAATGGAATACGATTGAATGGACGTGGGTGTCGTTGTGGTTGGTATGATCTGGGCCTACATCAATTCTACTAAATTTTGTGTGTTCTAATTTGATGAGATTTGGAGGCACTACATGCCGGGATTATTGGAAGTCATGATAATTAACACAATAATTTGTTGAATGCATACAATAGATATGATTGATTCTGTTTTTTAAACAACATTTATATAACAACAACGGCACGTAGCACTGCGTCGCACTCTCCGGTCTTCAGTAGAATTAATGTTGGCCTAGGTATGAGCGTGGCGTTCACTTGTGGCGCTAGTGACAACACTGTAAAATTGTCAAATCTTTGACAATTTCTCGAAGTCAAACTATCAAGAATACTTTCAATTCAGATAGTAAACAATGAACATTAAACTAATGTGTTTCAATTTAATACATCCTCGAAACAACATGTAGTTTTGTCTTAATCTCCATGGAAATATCGTTCAAGTATGGTTTATACTTCCAATGGAGAAAAGCTGGGCCTACACAGATTCTACCATTAACATAGTATTACTGTAGGCCTTTGATTAACTAAATGGAATATCTGTGTGTCTACTATTACTTGTATATTTGGCCTAATAACAAATGCTAACCTAACAAACAATTTAACTGCATATTGCTGTATAGTATATCTAACAGTAACTAACGGAAGACAAGGTTAATGTGAGAACGCAGATTATCATATGGGTTGTGATTGGTGATAACAAAAGAGGCTGCCAATAATATTTTCTAGCTCGTGTGTACTTGCTTTGCAGTTGAACGGAATTAACACACAAGGTGAAAACATTGCGGACAATGGTGGTTTGAAACAGGCGTACCTCGCGTATAATAACTGGGTGGACCGAAATGGCGCTGAATTGAGACTGCCAGGATTGAATTACTCACCGACTCAGATGTTCTGGCTATCAGCGGCGTCCAACTGGTGTGCGAAGTACCGTCCTGAAGCGTTGCGTCTACGTGTGCTTACCGGCCAACACTCTGTGGGCTACTATCGTGTTATCGGTCCAATGAGCAATTTGGATGCATTCAGCAGGGACTTCAATTGTCCAAGCGGCAGTCGCATGAACCCCAAGAAAAAGTGCATCGTCTGGTAGACATGCGCATTGCGTTGTTATTTATTATCACCGGATTTTGTATTTTGAGCTTTCAGGTTAGTTTAGCTATAGGTATTTTTTACGGCAATGTGGAATGTGATAATTTGTTTACTCGCTCACTTACTTACGTAATTAGTTGTTTGCGGACGACGCGTCACAGAAGCTTTATTTATTTTAAGGTTTTAGGTTATGTATAAGGAACCGCACTTGGTAAATTTAAGGTTTAATGTCCGCTACAAGATTATCATTTCTTAACATGTTCTATTATTGTATGTAATTAATGTAAGAGAAGGATTATGACAAGATTGATTAAATGATTAAGTTCTGAAGATATTGTTGTATATTTTTCACTTTGAACTTTAAAATAGTTTGTTCCAAGCAGCGATATAACAGTAATTCAGTTCCGCGCCTGCGTACCGAGCGACACGCATGCGTACTTCGCTAAAATCGTTGTTTTCGGGACTACGCATGCGTGTAACCAAATTACCATTCTTGAATCGCTCCTTGGAACACACCTAATGTTAACGTTTTAAGTTTTGTATAAGCTTAAGTCTAATTCACTTCATTATTTGGATTTAAAGTCACTGCAAGATATGCTTTATGATCAGATTGATAAAACGATTCATTTCAGAAAAAAGTTGTATACTTTTGACTCGGAGAATTTACCTCAATCAGAATGAGCTACAAGATGATGGTGGCGGAGTATCTGAGTCGGAATCCTGGCTGCGTCGAAATTTATCTTGTTTGCACTTGTTCTTGTCACTTTTGGGGGGTGGACAGGGAGGAGGACATACGACAGGAGGACAAGGTTCTGGTCGGCAAGTGCCCTCTGGTGTCTGTGGCCTTTGCATCACACCGGGCGCGCGCTTTTCTCTTTTCACGCGATGCCCACAATTTTGACACACCTGCAATGCCTACGAGTACAAATCGTGTCAAAGCAAATATTTCTACAATTGTAATTTTACGTTACCCGTTTAGGTTTCTTTATTGGACACTTAGCACGTTCCTTGGCAATTTGCTCTTTGTTATATATAGCTGCCTGTTTATAAGGACAGCGTGCTTCTTCGTTCATGCATCGCCATTTCTTTGCGGCGTTTGAAACTCGGCATTGCGGAGTGCCATTTTGGTGGCAAGGATCTCTCAAGAACTCGGCCACAAAATTAATATACGCATGATTGAATCTGTATTTATCAAGCTGGACTTTCTTTGGACTCTCTTGCTAATATGAATTTTAAGACTAAATGAATGCACAAGAAACATACTACTAAATACGCTTACCCGACTGCTACTCTCGCTACAAGAAATATCTTCTTTTCGTCTCGAAGTCATTGCTAATCTTCAAATAAAAAAAAAGTGTATGAAAAAAAAAATGACAGAACTGTGAATGACGAAAATTATTTCATTTGGACAATACTGAGCTATCAATAGCAACGCAATTATCTAAAACCATGGCATTCTATTTAAAATGGCAAAGTGGATATTAGCATATTAACAACGGCCATGGGTGTCAGTCCGAAATTCTTGTCAAAACACTCATATTTGACGTGAATGTAGTAAATTCGTCCTTAATATTGATATCACGCGGGGCAATAAAAAAAAGACTACATCGAAAAAAGGGAGAGGCCATGCCGTACCAGTGATAAAAGCTCAGGAGTGGTTTGCGTAATGCACAATTATGTTTGCAGGTGGAAGCGAGAAGGGGTTGTAAAGAATTTACGATGGAGGATATGCAGGCAGCGATAGGGAGCGTGAAAAGCAGCGGGAATGTATGAGGTGAAAATGGAGGGGTGGCTATGCCTACTAGAGGATTGGTTAAAGTGCCTACTGCAGGAATTGAATAGTATCTGAAAATGGGAGGAAGATATCTTGGAAGAATAGAAGAGAGGAGCTGTGGTTCCGGTACTGAAGGGAGGTGAGGTGGGAGAATGGATGAATACAAATATCTGGGATTGATTTTCCAAAGTGACACCAGGATGACGGCACATCCCAGGTATGTGTGCGGGAAGGCGAGGAGAGCATGAGGGTGTGCAATGGGGGATGTAAGAATGGTTAAAAGGGTTCTTGGAAGTGGAAAGGTCGACTCCTAGCTACATAGTGCTGCAGGAGACTAGAAACAGTCTGAAGGTGGAGGCGAGGAGAAGAGTGGTAAAATATGAAGAAGAAGTAATTTAAGGAATAAAGTACTGCTATTACAACGAAAAATACCACAGGATAGGTAAAGGATCAAAGAATCTCTCCTACATGCTTTTTCAAATCGCAGTTCCGCGTAATTGCCAACATTCGAGTAGGACCGAAAAACTAAAAACATTTTCTGAGATCTGTGTAACTTTTTAAAAAATAGGCAATCACCAAAGGCGAAATAGCAGACTATCGAAGTCTGATGTGGCCCGATGTATGACTCAATGCAGTTTGATTTCTTTACATTTATATTTCTCAAAAACATTATAGTTAGCAAAAATTCACCGTATAATCAAACAAATCATCTCATAATTTTCCAAAATAACCGAGTTCAAATGCGCTGTACATACTCCATAATTTTAGTAGATATCTACAATAAATTCATTGCGCAGCGCTACTCCTTCTACGTCCTCTTGTAGAAGCAGGTGGCTGTACTTGCAATTCAGATTCCTCCTCGATTTTACCCAATACTCTCCGAATTGACTTCCTTGGAGTAACAGAATCAACTGATCCAGCCCTGACCTTTCTATCAAGTTTCGTCACCTCGGTCGGTTCCGGCGTAGGTGACTTCCTAGGCCGTCCACGCTTCGCTTTAGGTGTCACTGTTTCTAAACCTTCAACAGAACGTCCAGCAGTTGCGATATCAATTTCCGCCGAATCTTTTCTGGGCGATTGTGCGAGTGACGCTTCCTTCGCCTCCCTCAAGTCAGAAAGTCGACGTGACATACGACGAGGTGACGCTTTAGCTTCTTCTATAGGAGTTAACTGATTTAGATCAACACTGCTTGCTCTTAGCCTCCGCTTAGCTGCTGTTAAAGGTGGAGTTGGAGGTGTGTCAGTTGACATACTACGAGTTCTCGAAATAGCTTTAGATCTTTTCAGCGGAGTCCGTATTGGTGAATCTACCCGTTCCAATTTAGGAGACGTCTCTATAGACATACTACGCCTTGGCCGTCGTGTAAACGTCAAAGGAGGTACGTCCGTCGTCGCTGACATACTTCTAGTCTTTCTGCGTGTTGGGGTAGATTCCACCACCTCTGAGACAACCTCATCACGCTTCTTTGTTTCTGCTTCATTAGACTCTCCACTGCTAGCGATGCTTATAACCTCACAAATTCCCATATTAAGTTCGTGCAGACTAGCACTATCATCAGTCGTATAATATTCTCCAGTTGATGAAACGTCGACTTTATCGTCAGCCACAACTAGTTCAAGATAGGGCTGAGCTTCATCATCGGTGTTCGTGGTGGCCACATTTGATAGATCGTCGTAAATGTTTATTTCTGCTTCAGGAACTTCTAATGCAGAGTCTTCCACTTCATCTTCTAATAAATCTGTACATTGCTGTTCATCTTCGTCTTGCTGTACTTCATCCTCTAAGACTTCTTCCTGTACTCCAAGTTCCAAGAGATCTTGCACCTCATCTTCTACAACTTCTTGCCCTTCATCTTGAAGCAGTTCTGTTTCGCCAGCTATCTGAATTACTTCCTGTGTTGAATTCTCGTTTAAAGTTGCCTTTTCATGAAAACTGACGTCTCCTGCAACTGCAACGCTTTCAATATCAGGATATTCAAACTTCTTCTCGTCATCAGGTGTTTGCATAGTGCGAAAATCTAAGATTTCAGATTGTAAAGTTGGCTTTTCATGAAAACTGACGTCGCCTGTAACTGCGTCGCTTTCAATATCAGGATATTCAAACTTCTTTTCATCATCATCAGGCGTCTGTGTATTGCCAAAATCTAAGATTTCAGGTTGAAAGCTTCGCTTCGAAGATGTTGACTTAACAGCATGAACATAAGACATATCACGCGGTCTCTCAGGAAAAGTCGTAGTGCTGGTGCCATCTGGATGAAACGTAACCGTGTACAGTACCCGTTTTTGTTTAGGTTGTTCTTCATCTTTCGGTATTGGTGTTCCTATAGGCGACGCAAAGTAATCTACCATTCCCGGTCGTTGAAAGAAACTTCGACGAATTGGACCAGCATTACTGTATGTTAAATCAACAAACTCAGTGGGTTCTGGTATCTTCACTTCAGGGGTTTTCACACTTGTTTCAATCACTTCTGGATTCTGTACGTCGTTTTTATTATTATCATCTATAGTATCAGAATCGACTGTACCTTTATCAGCAGAATCAATAACATCCACTTCAGGGTTTGGTAACATATTTGTGACGGATGTAGTACCATCCGAATGGAATGTCACTTTATAATGTTCTCCACACTTCTGATCCTTGGCCCTGCTAGTATCTTTAATGGGTGATTCTCGGTCCTGCGTAGATGGCGTTGCAAAGTAATCGATCATTCCTGTACGTTGGAAGAAACTTCTATTAATTGGAATAGGCGTATGTGTTAGATCTATAACCATTTGGTCCAAAAGTATACCTGGTTTAATGACATTAGTTTCATCTTGTTTAGCATCAACCGAAGGGGTTTGAATAGATTGTTTTTCAGTCGGATGTTTATAGTCTTTTGCCTCTACTTCTAAAGGTACAGTGACGCCATCTTGCATGTTTTCTGGATCCTCACATTCCATAATTGCAGTATCTGCCCCAACAATATTATCATCTACTTCGGTATCCTCCGTCCAATCGGAGACATGTATTACAGGTATTGTTTTATCGCTACTTGTTTTCGTCTCTCTAGGAGTGACATTAACTTCATCTTGTTCATCAACATTAGACAGAACTTTTAAGGCTTCCTCCTCATCCTCGCAATCCATAATTGAAATATCATTATCACCATCTGGTCCAACTTCCACTTCATTAACTTCTTTCCAATCATCCGCGACATTTTCTTCATGTATCATAGTCTTAGTCTCTGTGTGTGTATCTCCATTATTCATTATATCAACACGAGTAAAAGATGAAGATGTTATAATTTTAGTCTCGTGTCTCTGGCGAACTTCTTTATCAATCGACTTTGATCGGCTCTCCATAACTTCACGACTAATGGAAGGCTCTACCAATGTTCCTACATCATTCCTGTAAGTATCCCTCGCTCTAGGAGTCAATAGAGAAGTATCAACATCATCCGCACCAGTAAAAACAAACACCGAGGGTTTGACAACCTGTTCAAGTGTAGGTTCAACATCCGCTGTATAATCCGCAACACCAGGAAGGCTTTCCTCCACATAACTCTTTCGTACGGAATCCAAGTATCTACCAGCCGTAATATTTTCTACGGTACTGCGAATAATCGAAGGTTCATCCGCTGCAGCAGGTAAAGGTACATCTAGCTCGTCCCTCACCTTTCTCTTCCTAGAAACCTCAGGTTTTTCCGGCGACGGCTCCGCTGAGAAATAATCTGTCGTTGTGCTTTCCTTTGTATTCGTGGTACTAGTACCCAACGCGGATGATTGCATAGTGAAACTAACATTACTCGAATTAAGAGACGAAACACCAGTAAAACGCACACTAGGCGTAACTTGCACAGAACTACTACTCAATTTTGGAGTAGGCGTCACACGTAAATTACCGAGCTCCTCTGGAGTTGTAGACTCTCCTCGTGTCGTAGTCTTCAGAATACTAAGTGGTGTATCTTCCTGTCGACCAGAAGGTATTACCTGGTGGCTACGATGGAAGAGAGTATCAATCGTAGTCATATTAATCGTGTCCTCAGGGTGCGAGACATCCAATCTCATTCTTTTAGCTGGTGGTTGCTCCAGAACTTTATCCTCATCAGCATTCTTTACATAAGGTGCAAGACTTGCTACGGGTTTTGTGTACAAGATATTTTTCATACTAGCTGTTTTGCGATTACAAATAGGAGGCCGCATAAATGGAAAGTCCTGTTCGGTAAGCTCCTCCGAAGCTTTCCATTTATCCTTACAATTGACAATACAAGCTTTTACAAAGTCGTTGTTAAACTTCGCGCGTTCTTTGGAATTGCAAACAAACGCCGCTACATTCCCGCTACTATTATAGGTTAGGTCTTTTAAACCGATACATGTTTTGATCACTTTCTTTGTAACCTCGGGTAGGATATTATCCAGGCTGTTTTTCACCACCGCCGGCACGGTTTCTCTTGTTTTAGTATTATGCCGCAAATAGAAGTCTAGAAATCTTCCACGACGCACAAAATACACGGTCTTGAACTCTTCCCGGCGGGTGTAATGCCACTTATTCATGAATTTAATCAAAGCTAATTCCTCGCCTTTAGTGAAATTGAAACTCACCAATTGCATGATAACATCAGCTTGCAGACATTCCAGGAAGAAAGCCTCCAACAACTCATCGTCATGATGCCGCCGTTCGATGGAAAGTGCTTCGAATAACATCTTATTCCGAACGTGGAGTTGAATCAAATGTTTGACATCCTCTTTACCGTTGCCCGTATTCCTAGCTTTCATGTACTTCAACCCTAGATTATACTGACCTTGAAGCTTCAGAACCCTAATAACGAGTCTATGCTGGTCTACAGTGATGTCATGGGGATGAATCATCCGTCCTGCAAGTTGACTAATCGCCGGTTCTACCTGTCCACGATCCAATTGCCAAAAAGCTTGTATAACCTTCGTCGTGCTCATGTTCAAATCGAAAATCTGCGGGAACTTAATCAACGTGGCGGAAATACTCTGATTCTCCGATATATTAGGGCAATGCAGGACTAAATCCAACATGGCGTATGCAATCAGCGCATGCGCATCTTTCACTTCGAGCCTGTCATTGAAATACGCTCTCAAAAGCAACTGCATACTATTGGGAGGGTAAACACCTTCAGTGTTCGCATCATTATCTCTCCACTCGTCACGAAGTGAGTTAGTCAACTGATCAATGAACAAATAATCAGTTTGAGAGTCTCCTACACAATGTGGATCCAGTGATTTTAGATACAACCTCCTTTGTTGGTACAATGACGATATTTCATTATAAGGATACATCACATTAGACTCAGGAAGGAGTTTCATATTAATCATCCAGCCAATGACATTAAAATACGCGTAGTTTTTCTGTAGCCACGTCATTTGCTGCCGGGTGATTTCAGGATGCACTAGGAAAGTTTCACAGTGCTTGACAACGAAACCGAATAGGTCCTTAAGGTTCCCAAACTGTACCTTACACGCAGTAAGAGTCGCTCGGACATTTGTGTCCAATTTAATCCCGGAGTAATCAAATAAACAAGCGCAGCATTTATCCGCGTATGATTTCAAGGTTTTCGTACGCTCCCACGCCCAGTTTAGCAACAGTTCAAGTGAGAAACCCGCGGAACGATGGCTGCCATTCCCCCAAGAGGTGGCGCACTTGCACAACCACTTCAACATCTTTCTTTCCAGTGCAATTGATAACAGAATATCGCATTGTACACTCGTAGGGACGTGTAAAGGCATATCTTGCAACAACGGCGCAAGGCCCAATTCCTGCGCTGCTGTGTAAAACCCTTCGGGATGCATAAGCGCCAAAGGACCAGCTTCTTCCAACTCTTTGAACAGTCCCCGCTGTGCGCCTAGATAACTTTGAGTAGTAATCTCGATTTCAGTCAAGGACGTAAGAGTAAATGCAAGAGATGACGGTCTGTAATGTTCTTCTTGTCTCACAACACCGACATAAGGACTAATTGAGCTGGGATCAATCTGCGCGTCGAGGGTCGGATAAACAGAAGCATAATTCCCTTCAGTTAAGCATAAAGTCGTCATGTAGTTCAAGTACTGTTGTTCATAGGCAACACTCGGCATCTGCTCCTTGTACCATTGATTCAAGTCGAAAATGCTGAGATATGTGTGAAACTTGTGTTCAGTGCAACGCACATTCCACACGAGCATACAGAGGGCGTATTCGTCGCTTGTCAGCTGATCAGCATTGTTGTTTACCTTTGTATATGAGTGAAGTTTTATACAATTAGCTCCGATTGTGGATTTACACGATACTGATTCAGCCGCACGCAGATTCGCTTGAAATCTTACAGAGCAACCGGAAAGACCTCTGTAAATATTACCATAACCTTCGTGGTAGTCTTTAGTCTCGTAATTTAACGCATACAGCGCTGCAAGCGGGAATGAGTTGTGATATTCATCTGTGTAACTGTACACAGCCCAGAAATAACAATACGAACGAGGATCGTCTATAGGTTCTTGAATAGCGATGAACGAAACTGGTACATTTTCTTCATAAACCGGCGATGTGTACTCAAGGTCGAGTGATAGAAAGTTCCAAATTTGCAACGCGCCGAAATTATAACCTATGATAATGCTACACAGCTGCGGAGCGTACTGTAAAGCACTTACGTCTACTTCCTTCTTAGATGCTAGAATAATATTTCGTCCTTCTGGAGTTTTGAGCTCGAAATGAACACCGGTTAGCTGATTCTCATTCAGGAGGATAGCAACATGTGTGCCGTCTCGTTCCGCAGCGGTTTTGTGCGCTTCCAAGTCGTGGATGTCCGATTTGGAGAGGATGCGTAATTGACACGGTCTTGACTCATTTCTGATGTCCAGAATATTGGACAGTTTTCTTGCTTCGGAGATTAACTCTCTGCATAAATCTATGACGTAGACTGCACCTCCCACTGTGCCCACCGCGATGATTCCATCAAGCGCCGACAGAGGGCCAGGAAATGGACAATTACCTGGATTAACGACATGAATTGATGTAACCTGTAATATGTATTATAAAATGTTTTATAAATAAATACCAAGGATTTGTTACTGCACTTACTATTTCTGGAATTTCAATTGCTCGTAACACCTTTGCATATGTTAAGTTGTAGACACAAACCATACCAATATGGTTGCCATATTGCAATCCAACAACCAATAAAGTGCTGGCTTTGTACGAGTCTTGTAGTTCTTGAATACACACAATTTTTGCGTTCGATTCCTTGGCAGCAGCACCAAAACACCACAGAGATCTCTCAATAGCAGATTTGGCGTAGAATACTTGCAGATATGGTCCTAACGCAATCCACGAGAGTTTGGTGTCTGCAGAGATGCCACCAATTGCATTATGTGAATCTAAAAATCTCCTTAAAATAAAAATTGTTCTTAAAATTAGAAAAACGTTGTACCTGCATCAGCTCTCTCTTTATGAAGATCAAATATTGTGTCAGGAATAGAAAAGAATTCCCTCTTTGAATACACTGATTTGTACTTGTTCATTTTGGAGCATTTGCTAAAATAACATGAAATAAATATTACAGTAAAATATTTTGTAATTATAACATTATTGAAATATTATCGACTTAATTCTTTTTGACACAATAAAAGTGAAATCCATGTGCGTCTAGTTTATACACAATTAAACTATAATTTGTGATTCAATCACTTACAGTAAATATTTCGGTTAGGATGATATGATAAGTTGAATCAAGTTTATATTATTTTGTAACACACAGCGGATAAAAACAGCTTAAAATTATTATTTTCGTGTAAATTTGAGAAATCTTTCGAGGTTAGCTGCAGTCAGTGCAGCGCTTGAAGCCGCCATAAGTGGCGCTGCAATCGCTGTAACAGAAACTAGGGTTGCAAGCTATTACATTCCATTCGATTATAATTGTTTATTGTTTTAAATATCCCAATATTTGCTTTGTATATTTCTAGAGTGTCGTTTTATTTCGTTTCTACCAGTAAACTAAGAAGGGACACTAAGCCAAATGCAATATCTTGCATGTTCTCTTAATTATTACAAATTACATTTGCATTAGTAAGTTATATTAATGAAAATATAGTTTGGCCCATTTTCTCTTAATTATTTCAATTAGATCTTTGATATGTAATAATACATGAAATTCTCTATGAAATGATACCAAGCATATAATTTTCGGTAAATTAAAGTGCTGAAAATATATTAAAAACAGTTAATTATAGCTAAAAAATTCATGTTGTCGACCTCATTATTAATTTATTGTATTGAGTCTTTAGTATGTTAAATTACGTAATTTTACCTATCGAATGACACCATTTGCATAATTTTCATAATTTTCCCGTACTTTTCGGGCATTGCTGGCTGCACTGCTTTGATTAAGAAAGAATACACTTCTAATGTAATGTAATATAACTCACTAATACAAATACAATATCTTCCATTTTCTCTTAATTATTTCAATTAGTTATTTGATATGTAATAGTACTTGAAATTCTCTATCAAATGACACCAAGCACATAATTTTCGGCATAGTAAAAGTGCTGAAAAAGGATTAAAAATAGTTAATTCTAGCTAAATAATTAATTTTGACGATCTCATTGTAAATTGATTGACTTGAGTCTTTGATATATTAAACCACATAATTTTACCTATCAAATGACACCTTTCCATAATTTTCACGAAACCGGAAGTACGGAAAATATGTGAAAAGCAGTTAATTATTGCTAAAAATGTCATTTTGACGCCCTCATTGATAATTGATTGAATTGAGTGTGTGATATGTTAAACCACATAATTTTGCCTATCGAACAAGACCATTCACATAATTTCCGCGAAACCGGAAGTAGGGAAAATATGTGAAAAACATTTAATTATTGCTAAAAATGTCATTTTGACGACCACATTGTTAATTGATTGAATTGAGTCTTTGATATGTTAAACCACCTAATTTTACCTATCCAATGACACCATTCGTATAATTTTCACGAAACCGGAAGTTCGGAAAACATTAATTAAAACTAATTAATTGAGTTTGACTGCGTTTCTCTTAATTGATTAAATTGAATTTTGGATATGTTATACTACATAAAAGTGTCTATCGAATGGCAGTATTTGCATATTTTTCACAATGCAGTAAATGCCTTAAATTATTAATTAGAGCATCTAATTAATAACTCATATGCGCATTTTGCAATGCGTGAGTACTATCGTCCGATTGAACGTAGACACAATTAGGATTTACACGGAATCTTATGGGCAGAGGACAAGAAAGGTCACGAAATCTTCTGTGCGGTCACTTCAAGTACAAACTTCCCGTGCATTT
>JAODVP010150162.1:4441-19649 GCA_025400035.1 Tetradonia laticeps
TAATAATGTATAATACACAATAATATTTAGATTTTTATATTTGACAAGATTTAATAAGATATACAATATCCAGTGATACAATTATAATTAACAATTGAAATTAGTAATAAAATAAGCATAACTTCATCATCATTTATCCATGTTTTATATATTTGTAAACACTATTCTTCACGTATTATTATTGTCTTATATCGTCAATGATATTATATATTGTGATAAGATTGTTATTTCATAGTTAAAAGACATTCGAGGTCGGAAAATTGACATTGCATGCGTAAACTGTAAAAATGTTTCACACCGTGTAGATATCTGAGCAAAACTTCGAGAATATCAATCGTATCAAGTGTACTCCACATGTATACATAGTAAATGTTTACAATTAAATTCTCAAATTTACACAATGTTTACAACAAGATATCCAAATGTGTTCATTAACAAAATCTGTGGGAATCAACAACAGGTGTTTGAAACTTGAAATTTTGATTTTTAAAACACGCACGTTTATTATTAATATATGTTTTTTAGTATTATGACTATTTCTATAAATATGATAATGTTTGCTCATCATTTGAAAGTGTCTCTCATCAAACACACATATAAAAGCCATAAATATGAAAACTAGTTTAGGACTTTGATATCTTACACAGTTTACAATAGTATGCACCTTATTGTCGTTTAATCTCAACGTTACTTTCATTATTTTTCATTTTATTGTCATCCACTCATGTTTGCAACACTTTGTCTACTTCATGTACTTTTGGTTGCCTACATTACATACCAATTCCAAATAAATTGATATCATTTCCAACGTTTTCCAAGGTATTTAATTCGTACTCGATATGTTGCTGTATTTGCACAGTTATAAAGCAGTAATTAGTGTTATCTGTGTTAATTTGTGCATTTTACTTAGTTTTACAAGCGATGCAACGCTTACAATTATTATATTATTACATTATTACACGTTTTCCTCTCTTGTCTCTTGTCATAAACTTATGAATTATTTAAAGACATATTACAATTAATAATTGCGTACAATACGTGTAGAAATGTTAAAAACCTGTTACATTACAATGTTACAATCTTAAAAGGTACAATAATATATTATAAGTTTATCAGTTTTCCAATGTTTTTAGTAATATGTACGAGTAGGGCCATAAAGTAAAAGTACTTCACACCTCTTAAAACTTCTTACATTTAATATCTTTTAATATCAATATTATTACAGTAACTATTTTGTGTTTTTATTGTCAATTTTTCAGAATTGTTATTGTCACGAGTATTTGGTTGTCTAAATTTCGTGTCAATATATCGTTTATATTATTTGTATAGCATGTGATAAATATTGATAATAATTATTTTATAATCTTATCTTCAATTGGCAAAATTATGTAGGTAATTATTGTACTAAGTCTTGATATTTTATTGTCACCTCCACTTAAATGCATTTTTTCAAATTTGATTTCAACCTTAACGTTACAATTAGCATTATATTGACATGTAAATATTCCATGTATATTATATTTAAATATTTGCTTTGTTTTGCAAATTCAGTTTTACGGTTTATTTAATTTTTTCTTTCAAATTTAACTTGTTAAGGTATGCAACCAATCATGCTGTAAATTTGATTTATATCATATTCACATTAAAAATTCGAGCTTATTCTATTCTTACTTTACTATCATATGTTTTTCATTGTATTCTTAGTATTCTTGGTTGTGTTTGCAACGTTTAACGTTAGCACTGATTTTGTGTTCTTAGTCATTGAAATGACATCCGGACACAAAATGGTTGCTTGTATGTTAGAAAACACGTGTCGTTGCAAACCGGGTGAAGAATGTGAGGACTGTAATGAGTCCAGAAGTTGTAATAAGTGTGCTACCTGTTGACGAGCTGTTTTGTCTGTCGATGTATCCAGGATCAACGATGTTGATCTTCCAACCAAGGTTGTTATGTGTGTAACACTGCAACGAAACACAAGGTAGCACTTTCAAGGTTATTTCTATCAAATAGTTGTTTTAATTAATGACTCATAGCTAATCATGATTTATTAAGGTGTTGCGTTTCATATTACCTGATAATAAAGTAAGTCAGGTGCATCCATGGGTACAGTGAAGTTGAGCACAGCCGGCTCACCTTCATCGCATTCCAATCGAAGTGTATCCACGTATTTCGCGAACGTTTCGGTCTCTGAAGACCGGTCGATACTTTTATGCGTCCACTCACAGTAGTGTCCAGCAGCTGTGGGCTCTGGATAATTATCCCTATCGAAAGTAACACCTGCATAGACTTTCTGCTTGCGTTGCTGTTGCTCCGACTTCTGTCCATACCCTCCTTCCTTAGAACTCGTGATATAGAAGGGATGATACCTCGCTGGGTTCGTCGGATCATCACCTCCTTCAACGAGGAACTGGTAAGTCTGCCCCCGTTCCAAATACAGCTCGGGAATGAGCAAGTCATTGACATACCAGCAGATCCCCCATGAGGGTTGACCCGTAATGGGAGTATAACCCCGTTTACCACCTGTGGGACCAATCCTAACTCTGAAGGTAGTCTCTCCCACTATACGCATAGGAGGCCAAGGCTTCGGCCCCTTCTGGTCGATTTGCGTGTTCAGATCACCGGAGCAATCAGCATCGTCCATGTTAGAAAAGTCGATTTTATAATCCTCCATGGTTTTATCAGTCATGGAATGTGCGTTGGCTTCTTTTCTGGAGTTGAGCGGGCCAAAAGCGGCAATGACACTAACACTCCCACTACTGGGTATGGCTTTATCATTAACTGCTTCATTCGTTTGAAGCGGGCGGGTGTACATTATCGTAGTAACGCCGTTTTCACGGCTGCCACCGAGAAGTACCACGTCGTTTTTACCACCGATGCGTTCATCAGGACAAACGCCGGCTTTGCCATCGCATTGGGCTTTGTCAGACATGTAGTAGTCGATTGCTCGGAAGGTTCCACTAGAGGAGTTGTAGAAGGCTATCACCACATCTCCTCCTTTCTATAGGTAACACAATGTGTATAAATTGTAATGAAGTATATAATGCTAGTAAATTATATAAATAAATGACTTACCATTTGTGGTACATCATTAGTCCCGCTCAACCCAAACGCCATCCATTGATCTTCCCGAATCCGAGCACTTAGGGTGATCTCGACCATGTCGCCCTTCATGACCCAACGCACCTGCAGTCGTTTGTCGAGGAATTCCCGGCAGTTGGTCGGAGTGGGTGGTTGGTTCGTGGAGGTCTTCAACACAAGGTAACAAGCGTGTGAACATAGAGGGAGCTAGTTTAACTGGGTCATCAAAAGTGTACGTCTAGGTAGCCTATACTTACGGGGTTGTACCACCAAGGAGGCTGCAGTCCAAGCAGCATATATTATTAGTTACAATGTAATAATGTTTAACATATAGAACCTTTAATAACTTACGGATATTTTTGTCTGTCCCAGGGCTGGTGGTACATCCAAATCCTTCGGGATCATCACATGCCCAAAGTTATGCTTGTATTGCACACACCACATCGCCAACCAATCAATATCATAGACTGTGAGGGTGCCTGGGAGCTGGATCTCAATATCTTCACCTTGGTATCCTCTTAGCGGATTCAAAGACCCCATTTCATTAGGTACCTTGATACCAAAAGGTGTGGGCTCACTTCCATTCCCCACCCAGAAATACGCATCAGGACCAGCTCCGTCATAGTGTAGATTTGGAATATAGAAAGTTTTCGCATCGAGAATTGTGATGTTCTCTGATCTAAGACCATGAGCTAATCGTTTGAACTCATGCAGTACCCTTGGACGAGGTACCTCTAGATTTGGAGGGATGAATACCTCCCCGAAGTCCACCTGTGAAGATTTTACATTTGATATGAGGGGAAATTGTAGTCGGTAATTTACTGTTAATGATACAAATTGTTGGCAATTATTGGGAGGTTGGTTAGATAACGAGTGCGAGTGTTGGAGTGGCGCAGGTCGATAATGTGATACTGTATAATGCGTCCCACGTTGTGGACCTGCGTGCTCGCGATGTCTGTGGCAGCGGCGGGGGCGGCGTGTGCGTGCGGAATTCCCCGGGACGCGCGTCGGGCGCCACCCACGACCATGGCCCTGCCCGAAAGTGACGACGCAGCAATTCCGGCATCTACCCTTTCACTCTGTATTGTGTAGGGCAAGATGGCGGTGGTTATAAACAGTTAACAACAGTTTAACTCATTTTAAGTCATGAATAGTTGCAATTACTGTTGTGATTTAAAGTTAATGTCACTCATTTGGTTATCTTAATAATGTCACACTTCACATCCCTAAATATTAACTAGGTGGTCATTTATTTTTCCTCTCTTGCCGGAAGAGCTTTTTTGCTTGAGGCACAGAGGTAGAATTTCCATTTACTCGTTCAGTGGGGGCGGCGGCGCGGTGAGATTTATAGCGACTGCTTATATAGTGGAAATTATTAATTTCCCCCGTTTTTTAACACTTTTTACCCCGTCGGCAGGCCTTCCTCGCTGACTTCCGGACGTTTTCGAGGGCGTTCTGCACTGGTGACCCCCGCCCCGGGGGCTGCGCGTCAAAGGGGAACCGGCAGGCATAACGAAAGTGCTGCATTTGTATAATGTGCTACCCACCGAATGCATTTGGTTGTAATGTTACATTATTTGTAAGTTTGGGTTATGTGGAAGTTTGAAGTTGGTAAAAGTTATTTGAATTGTTGAAGTGAAATGTTGAAGAGTCCGGGGGCGGTGGTGATGAGAGAATGGACTCAATCGTGTGTGAGAAACGCGTTTTGTGTGTAGACGCGTGGGCTGACACTTTGTGAATGCGGGATGAATGAATAAATTCACATTCACATGAGTTCATTCGAAACAATTGATTTTGAATATGTCAGGATCAAGATGGCGTAAGGGTAGTTCTACCAGTTTTATTTAAAACTTCTATATATACCAAGGGAATGAGAGCATTCATGTGAATGTTGTATTTTTAAAACTACAACAGTTAAACATAAACTTACTGTGAAGCGACGACACCAAACGGAAAGCCACCGAATATCCTTGATCTTCTTCCCCATCGGCAGGCGCAGGATTATGTCGGCGTTACGGTAAGCCTTTAATACTGGTGGATCACTACGGACAAAATAAAAACAATCAGAACAACATACTAGACACGGGACGACGTCCTCCTTCATAGTCTAAAGACTATGAATTGGTCAAATGTGTCCATCAGGTTATGAGCCCTACTTTAACTTAATAATGAAGAAACCCTTGATACATTCATTATGTAAATTATTCATTAATTATGTTCCTATATCCAAACAAATGCCAGTTGTACATCATAGTTGGTAAACATCCTACTATTTCCATACGCAAACATTGGGTATCCCAATATTCCTTATCTGCACATGTAACCCGTGTCAGAATATCATGCATCGCATGTTTCCTGCCGAATTGTAATAGAGTACGGGCAATGATTGTTTGCGCGTTTATGAATAATGCCGTTTTGTCCTCCCTGTTGCTGTGCATAGGGGGACACGCATAACGCGCACAGGGGGCGATTTTAATCTCCGACAATTATGTTAATATACTAATAGGCATATCCTGGCCAAGGATCCAAGGACGGCATGCATGCGCCTGGATGCGGCGGCGATGATCAGTGAAGGCCAGACGTGGGGGAGGTAGCAAGGGTGCAAATCCAAGCGGGGGTGGACGTTATGAATATATTGCGCGCACATCAAAGGAGGGCGATGAAGAGCGTTGGCAAGGTGATGATCATGATCGTGATTATCTGAGCACGAGCGGAGTGATGTAGAGGAAGAGTGGAGTGTATCTGTGGATGACAGTTTTTTGGTTATTTTGGTCAAAGAGGGACCTAACCTTTCCTCTAATCTAGCCTTAAAATTTTAAAAATACAAAAAGGAAAACCAAGTTGGAGGTTTTTATATAGTGTTATCTCGGAGGGTAGGGGAATTGTTTTTGTCGAAAACTCGTAACGTCAGCATCATCTCAGTTTGTGCATTAGACAGTCATGAGTTCCATCCGTCCTATTTATATGTAAATAGCACTGCGGTTTGGTTAGTGGCCATTCGTCTTGCGACCGGCAACCCGGCGCGCATTTCTGCGTATAGGCCTCGTTTGATTAAACATAGTGCTCGTCGTGGGGTTATCACCACCCTCCCTTTGTACCCCTTTAACCATTTATGCTCTTTGTGTGGGTCTAACACTGGAATCAGTAGTACTAAGGTTGGTGAGACAGATAATGTCACATCACCAACATATTAGTACGTTATAGATTTTTATTTGTACCAGGTCTTTCTTTATCGTCACGATATTTTATTTTGATATGCTGCTTCCTATTCTTCAATTTACTTGCTGAACGGTTCGGTATCGTAACAACTGATATAAGCGGATTTCGTCTCTCGGGAGCCGGTTGTCATGACGACCACAAACTAATATCGTAATATGTTCTTCGCTTTCCGTCAGCGTTGGGCTTTGCATCCGGCAGCCGCGTTTGCGGTCTTGAGCAAATGCCGCCGTGATATTTACGTTAATATTCTCTTGTTGGAGTTGGCTGCAGTTGGAATTGTGAACAGAAGGACTTAGGAAGTTGGTGGAAGTTTTTAAGCGCATCACATGGTATGGAAAACTTCATAATTTAGTTATATTTCACTGATTTAAATTTACTATGGTTGTTGTTAGTGACTGGGAAGCAATTAAGTTAGGTTAGGTGCGGTAATAGTGCCTGATGTGCACTATGCAGAACGGAATTCAACGCAACCCCGTGAAACACGCGACCAACGACCGCAACCTCCCCTGGCGCCCCCGGCGCCGAGAGCGAGGGGGCGGCGTAATTGTGATGAAGTCAGCTCGAAAACGTCTTTATTAACTGGTCCCCGTCACCCTCAACAACTTGCAGTTCCAGTTGATACGCACAAATTGTTTTTGTTCAAATGCAGGACACGTTTTTGGTGTATTGTTGGTCATTATTAACAATAAGTTAAGTACAATGTAGAGTAATTTTTCTCGTTCTCGTTAAAAAGCACGCCCCGCATTGGAATAGGAATGCAATAAATTCAGAGTGCGTCAAGGGTCGATTGTCGCATAATACTCTCTGCCACGTCGGCAGGCCTCAGGAGACGCGGAAAACTCGAGAAGAAATGATGATATCAATCGGTTGTGGGGACGGCTGTGGCTTCGGCGGAGATATATATCACCGACGTTATTAACGCCGGAAGTCGGCAAGCGGCGGCAAGTCGGGGAAATCAAGTAAAATCAACCGAGAGCTTCAGTCGACGCATGGAAAACGCGTGAAAGCAAAGAAAGCGAACGCATTCAAGGAGGTATTAAAGGGAAAACGCATTACGGGAAATGCTTTCGTATTTTCGTCCTGGTACTTGAAATCCTTTGGCTTTTCTTTGCGTGTGTGGATAAAGGCGATAACGTTGGAAACGTTTAGAGGGACAATAATAGTAATAAATTCATCTCAAACGAATTTTAAATGAGAAAAGTATAAAGTTCTGCTTACCGTCCCACATAATCTTCCGGATACGGGATTATGTAACCTTCCGGGCTGGGACGTGGAGAGTTGCCTATCCAGAAGAAAGCATCCGGACCAGTTCCATCGTAGGAGAAGTTCTTGATAAAGATAGTGCTGTCATCAACCGCATAGGCTGTACCTGTGATGCCGTGGGCGTAATCTTTTAACCTGCCGATTAAGGTTCCGTAATAAGGTTCTGGATGTCGTTTACACCACCCTGGAATGAAAAATATTTGGTGTTAGCGCAATTACATAAGGAGAATGATAAAGTATTGTAGGAATATCAAGAATAACAAGGCTAACAAGAGTAGGAATATAAACGATAAGCATAAAAACGATACACAAATCTGTATAAATCTATTTACACTCGATCTAAGCTCTCGATGACGTGCAGGGCTGGGTATGGGGAATGAAAAGCTCCCCGAGGGAAATCCGTGAAATGTGTCGATGCAGCTTCCACCCTAGGGCTTACTCCACGGATTGTACCGAGGTATTGGAAGCGTGTCTGGAAATCCACGTCTCGCATTAAGATAATCTACAGTTTTCTTAGTACTGCTGTGGAGGTACATATAGATCATATAATTTATGTACCTCCGATGAGTTGACCTTACAACTAATTATTAGAAATGTAAGGAATTGGAGATTGACGTCTAGTTATCATCAGTCTGCATGGCCGTACAATGATATCACCACCGAGGTCAACTCTAGTTGGAGGGCTGCGTGACTTTGATGCATTCCGCACTTTACACAATGCACGGCGGAGATGATGTGACATGTCGAGATAGTTGGGGTGTAAGTTACGGCTAGGGTGACGAGGAAGGTAATCGGACGCGTGGGTGTTACTAATCGGAGTGTTCATGTGCGAAGGTGATAAGACGATGTTAGCTGGTAGTATCATAACTTCAATCATTAAGTGTATTTTTATACTCATTCATAGAATTTCACAAAAATATGTTCATAAAGTTGCTTTTTGTGTTGATTTTTACTACATTAGCAACTTTTTGGGGCCATGGGGACATTTGGGGTGATTGGTTGATTACATGCACATGTGGTGATTGCACGTGACAGAGTCATTATCGCTAATGGCAAGTTTAGTCCGTAATTGTTCCGAGCGCGGTGGACACAAACGACCTGCGACATGACATGCAAAAGCGACGAGGCTTTTAACGTTTTAACACATTTTTCCTCCCCCCTTCTATCAGGTGCAATAAGTTTCCGAGTTGGTTAATCATTTTTTGTTTTTTGCATGATATATCTATAGCAAAAATGTTAA
Source organism: Tetradonia laticeps (assembly GCA_025400035.1). NCBI lineage: Eukaryota > Metazoa > Arthropoda > Insecta > Coleoptera > Staphylinidae > Tetradonia > Tetradonia laticeps. Next base: position 13,242 of record JAODVP010150162.1, read on the forward strand.
AACCGCATTGTAACTCTGACTGTGTGCTGGTACTTTCGAACCCTTGCAAACAAGGGGTGAGAATATTGCGTTGCAAGTACGTTAGGGTGATCATTATTGCTTCATGTGTAACAAGGCCATAAAATTCTATCTATTTGGTCTGTAAAATCATGAAGTTTCAGTTTAGTCATCGAAAACAGTACCGAAATAAATGGGCCACCTGATTTCGGAAATTGAGAACTAGAGGGATTCAAAGGCTCAGGGTATAGGGTTGGCACGTCCCAGTGGACACCGCGTAATATCCGTAAGTTGCAGATTTGCGGAACGCGATGATGGCCCCCACGCTCATAATGCACTGCTTTGGGGATTTCGAATTTGATTCTGTTTATTCTACCCGATACGCTTCTGTGTTTCTCTTTATCCCACTTTATTCCTCAGTGTGCTCGGTCATACAGTTGGTCTCTCGCACTGTCATTTCTAGGCAGATAAAATCGCTGGCAATACTCGCAATCCATCCTCGTTTAGACTCGTATGATGTAGAGTCCTCAGTCTCCAATCGTGCGCGTTTATTGCGTCTGATACGCGTCGATCGTGATGAGTTTCGATCACTTGGTATGCTCACACACTGGCGACGTTTGTTGTACATAGTGTAGGCCGATAAGATGAAGGTTTGGTGATGGAGGTTGGAATGATGAGAATTGAAGTGGGTGGATTTGCTACTTGCGGATCAATAAAAATGGACATGGACGTGGAATATATCGTGTTTCATGAATTTCATATGTTTGCTTTCTGATAAATAGATCTAGGTATTATTAATATTTACTCAAGGAAACTTGTGAAAGTTCTACTAATACTGACCTAATTGAAAGCCTTTAGACAGTCGAACATCAGCTACAATAAATCTAGTTTTACGAACGTTAATTGCCTTCCTCGGAGTAGTGAAAGACTTGTTAGTAGTTACTGGTTTGCTCGTTAACTGTTAAACCAGACATGAAGTAGTTTTCTTGTTCAGGTTCATACTCGTTATTCCTTGACTTTCATTTATTTTGTGGTGCAAGTACAGTATACGTAGTACGAAACCCAAGATCAATATAATAAAAATTGTATGCTTATATCAGGGATACTGGGGCGCTTTGAAAAACCATTTTTTGGTGAATGAGAAGCTCACTTTAAATGCAGCGCGTCGGTTGATGGCAGTTGAGTAAAGGTATCCGCTCCGCTGTTCCCTATAGGTTCTTAGATTTACTATTATATTACTTAATAGGTTGTGTACAAGAGGGGAATTTAACTGGTATGTAACACGATGACAGAGGACTCTCTCCCTTAACAGTCACATGCATAAATTCATAAAGACTGTGCCACCCTCGATACATACACCGCATTTATTAAATCCTCATTAGGACGACATCCATTTAGTCGCGTTAATGAATGGAAGGGGCTGGGCATTAATAATTTTTATGGCTGCGAGTCTTTTGTTATCAATAGAAATTTCCTCATCAAATTCATTTGGTTATATACATTTGTTTATTGATTTTTTGGCTATACATACGAGGCTTTTTCTCTAACTGATATCGAACCTATGACCAGATAGAGACAGAAGAAAAACTTAATTACGATATTTATTGAGGTCAAGAATACTCACAATTCAAGGAAATTACTATTACCTAACTTCACCAGCATTTAAAATAATTACCAGTTACATATCGGTTGATAATTACCTGTATCAAGATGTTGCAAACAAATTACAGTAATGACAATTTATTTTAATGATACTGGTACTAGTATATTCAAAGATAAACATAAATTTCCAATAAAATGTAATGTGTCGTAGTTTTTATCGAATAAATAAAAAAAAATCGTATGGTTGCATTACTCGATCAATCATGATTATGATGTGTAGGAAATGGAAGCGAAAGTCATTTACTATACAAAGTGTTTCGTGAAGTTAACACTAGAAATGAATATGAAGTAAATATAATGAAATTTCTGTCATTTTTTATATAGATGCTTATTTTTGCAACTCGATGTCTGACAGTATAATAAATCCACTTCTACTTCCAAGAAATACTTAGGGTGCGCGAATAGAAAGCAAACAAAAGTCCTTAAAGTTACCCTAAAGTAAGGAGCCTTCGATTCTTGGACATCGACGTCGATATTGAGATGACATTTATTTTTTCCCCGTTCCCATTCACCTTTCATACATTTCATACATTGCGATTGAGGTTGTATTAAAGATTATTACACCCTGTATATCCACTAGGCAATAAAGCATTAATCAATGCAGAAAGCTTTGTACGCACGCGTTGAATAGAACGACGTTCGGCGTCGCGACGCTTTAATCAGCTAATGGAACGCTCTTCCGATTCTCAAACCCAAGCGCAGGGAGTGGTCTGAAACATCCTACAATTATTGCTTGCTGTTATCGCAGCATTGGAACACTCTGTATGCAAAGTGAAACAAATGGTGCAAATCGTCTGTGTTTACGCATGGTTCCCTTGTTATTTAAAAGCTTTCAAGCAGTAAAAACGCTAAAAGGCTTTTGTTCTACACGTAGCTTAAGTCTTTGCAGGAATGGTTTTCCTCATTTTCCACATGCTGGTAGTAAATTAGCAATATCAATTCGAGATCCTAATGATAATAATAATAGAAAGAAAATTACACTTTTGTTTTATCATTTCCATGCCAATAATCTCAACAAGGCAGGAGTCATCACCAAATTCGCTGAAAACGGCACATTTCGATATCAACGTCAAACAAATTTCTTAAATGTAAATCTCTGTAATACTCGTGCGTAGACCTCTTTACCTCCCTTTGTTCTTTTTCTGCGTAATCTCAACGAAATTTTGGTGATTGTGGCAATGGAGCCGCGGCCGATCGCGTCTGCGATCAAACATCCAGCGTTCATCGTCGAACTGACGGACGATGACGACAATACGGACCATGTTGTTGCAGGTAAACCAGGGCCGGAAGTACAGAAGGACCAGAAGGCTAGTGAGACCATCCACCTGCCAGTGGTAATTGATCTCAAACCCCCCACCGACAAAGGCGAGAAGAAAACACAAGAGGGCGCGCATACCGCATCTGTCGATGAACCGCAGCTTGCGTGTCATACTTGTTTTATTGGACCTTGCCCCGAAGTGGTGAATACTAGTTTCAAACATCCCGAAATTATGGTATAGTGTATAGCTCATCAGTCGACTACTACTTACTAGTTAACTATTTGCATTCTAATAGATTTGTTATCGTGATTCGAATTCCCGGATGGAAAATGGCATGATGCGTTACTATTGCTGCCCTTTATATCTCGCGACTATCACTAAGGATGGCGAGGAGACTTTTGAATTACGCGCTGTTCAGACTGAAGATAATTTGCACACCACGCATAATAACTTCATGAACAACGCGCATCAGAATCGGATTAGTCATGAGTGGCAGAAGTACTACTCGCAGGCGCATGGTCTTCATTCCAATTTGGGGCCAATGCCGTCGCATCACAGCTTTAGCAACCACCACTTCAACTGCCGGCAGGTCCCACCGCAATTTCATTTTTTGCACCATTGTAGCTGTTCCTGTCCAGCGCCGATGATGTACCGCTACCAGACTGCCGGCCAGCCGCAGCAAACAACGCCTGCGCCGCCCCCGCCAGTGCATGCTGCAAATATGCATCCAGGTTTTCGCCAGTTTGCCTACCACCCTAATTATATGTATTCCACGCACGGGTCTGCAATGAGCTGATTTTAACTAACTTTTTTTAATTAATAAAATGTGCTACTAGAAATTTGATGACTCGTAGAAATTATTATCAAAGCAGGCCTGGATGACTGGAATTGCAATGACGGACCACATCAATTGACGTTATCAAATAGAATTCAGCGATCCCATGTGGTGGACGTGAATTTTCACGTATAATCAAAATTTTCGTTTTTCAAAATTTTTGTGTGGGTTTGAAATTCTAAGTATAAAATGGAGCTTGAAAATGCAAGCGCGGTTAAGCTAGACTCTGATTGTCTATGTCCACCCGTCTGCTTTCAATACCCTCCGCCCTTTTGCTTGCCATGTGGACCAGGACCTGGGAACCCTCTACCTGAAGGCGCTGACGAGAATGTGCCGGCTCCCCGACAATGTGGCCCATTTTTAATGTTGAACACTCCAATGGAACGGAAAATGATCATGGTATCCATATATCTATTGATTATTTCATACCAATCATTTCCGTTACTACTATATCTCTAGTTGCCTACTATGAGTCATCAAAGTGGAGGACACGGAGGACATGGAGGACATGGAGGAAATGGACGAAAGCATCATAAGGCCCACCATGGAGGGGCGGACGTTGATTGTTGCGAGAAGCATCATCATCATCATCATGGGAATGCTGATGATCCTGATTGCTGCGATGAAGAACACCATCACCATCATCATCTTAACTATGAGGCGCAGTGCAAGTTGAAAAATCCTTCGACCCACCACGATAGTGGTGGAAGGAGTGGAAATGGAGGTCCACATGCGGCTCCACATGCGCCTCCACATCATAGAAGTGATGATGATGACCATGGTACACCACACACAAATACAGGTGGCAATGTTGATCATGGAGGGGATTCTCGAAGGGAAAAGACAAAGGGGCCACATAAGCGTCCGAGGACGAACAGCAGAGAACTCAGAGCTGGGAAGCTCTTATTAGGCTGCGATTGTGACAAACGGAATGGGTTGCAGGATGAATGCCAGCGAAGCCTTTGTCAAGGCTCTCCGGAATGTCTCACTATACCACCGACATGCGCGCCATCTGCCTACTCCAGTGGGAAGCATTTAGCCGCACGAAGGGCTGCAAACGAGAAGAAGATCAAGGAAGACTTCAAATATTGTTGATTTCAATAAACATTTATTTGGACAGTTGAGACGTTTGTAACATTGTGAAATGGTTAGCAGGGTTGATTGCTTCGTTCATGCTGAATCCGTCGGTTCTCGCGTCTCCTCCTAGCATCAACCCTCGCTTGTAGATGTTTGGCGTTTCCGTAGGCGCTCGGACCACAACTTGCATTCTGACACTCGGGATTTGGATTGCCGTGCCACGTGCAGCACTCACGCCTCCTGCAATCGCCTTGCAGGCCGTTGAGTTTGACGCAGTCGCAACCGACAAACATGCGGCCGGCGCGCAACTCCCGTGATTTAACCACCACTGGGATGATGATAGCGCGAAATTTGCGAGGGCGGGTAGGCTTGCGCACCGGCTGCGCCACTGGCTGTCCCGGTTTACTTACGTTCGACGATCGCGGCTGCGGACGCACGCCGGCAGAGGTTTGCGGCCGGAATTTCTGCTTCAGGTACTGGTAGTCCTGCGTGGCGCTTATGTCCAGAGCGGTGCTGGGTCTGTCGGCCACGTCGATGGTATCTAGAGGCGACTCCGCAATTTGAGCACCACCTTGGTAGTTGCTCATGTAGCACTGAGCGGATTTGATGCGGGGGCCGGCGGCGATGGAATTTGCCGGCTGGCATGGATATAAGCAGGGTTTTTGATCTCCAAGTAAATGAGATAGGGGGGTTGGTTTGATGTGGACTACTTACCCTGATTTGGTCTCTATTCATATTGGTTTCGATGTTCTGTGTCTGATTAGCCATGGTGTTTTGAAATTTATGTGTTTTATAATTTGTTGGAGTAGAAAATATAAAAGCGACGAGTAAAGAAATGCAATCAGTCAAAAGTGAAAGATAATTTTCAGGATGTCATTTATATTAAGATCAACTTATTTTGTTTTGTGTTGTTGTTATTGTATTGTTTTAGGGGCATATTCCCATTTACTGATCAAACACATCATGTGTCAGTGTTTAGTAACTAGTCAGTATGTTGATGCATATTTCCAGTTATTCATTATTATTCGCTTGAATTTGCACATTATACTCTGTGCAATCTAAACAATTCTGCGAATAAAAATTTCTCGCTTTGTACTCGCTCGTATGGACTTGAAAATTGCGGTCAGTCAAGCCTGGGAAGGTTGGGAAGTGAGACAAGTTTGCGGTGAATTTTGCAACAAGTGCGCAGTAGTCATGTATGTACTGTTATTACTCATTGCTCATCAACAATTACTGTGTACCGATTGAGGATCAATAATTATTGGGTAATGCCTAGATCACGAGGAAAATAATAATTTGGAGTTTGAAATTGCAATCTTTACAGACTAATAAATATATCTAGTCAAGGTTTTTGTGCAATATGAATCTTGACTGAGGATTGTATTTATAGGAATATCAAGGTTTATATATTTATAAAACCTCCCATGCACATTTACTACAGGTGGAAATTGCTATTTAGCGTCTTATTTCTTTTGACATAGAAACGCAGTTATTTCTGCTGTGCATAGCCCACTTTATTACCATCGCGCGGCTGTATCATTGCGATTAAGTAGCGGAAGCCGCGTTGCGCATGCGCGT
>JAODVP010150273.1:8701-19649 GCA_025400035.1 Tetradonia laticeps
CTTCAAAATGTGTAAAACCGCCTTACCACGTTAAAAAAACACAGAGATTTCAAAAAAAACATAGCTAACAAACGTGTTTTAATAAGGATACATTGTTGTCAGCAGTTCTTCTCCAACATATTTTTCATGCTTTAGAGATACGCTCAATTTCTTTGAAGACATCCTATCCTCCACCCATATTTTAGTGTCCAATTTATGAGCTTCTTCAAAAGTATTAGTACAGATAATTTTAATTACTATGCAGAAAGTGGTACAAATATTGCTGTAATTATTCAAGGAAGCAAACAATGTTGTTGTTTACAAAAAGAAAGAAGAAAAATCCATTAATATTTCAATTTACGTACAAAGTTTGTAATTCACAACAGAGGCGACAGTTCTTTCCCTATAACCAACTCTCCTTTCACCACCCACTCTCCAACCATCAAACTAGAATTTGAAAAGTTGAAATTGCGTATTCTAAATATATATTTACAAATAATTGACATTGGAAGTGACATCAGTCTTCGAGTATAATGCATGGGCGGTGCAGCTGTTGAAAAGCATGTAAAAAGCACGTTTCGCAACATTCATGGCTACGAATATCGCAGACTTCTATTCTTTCCACACGTCTTTCCCTTCGTGCTTGTGTTCTGCGATTGTTGTGCTCGCCACACATCACAAATAGAACCAACTGTTGAACTTTACACACCGTCCTCCACCACGCGTCACACACGCACAATGAAAATGTGCCAAGGAGCGAGAATATGAAACCATTTTTATTCCATTCGCAGCCGCCGCCAGCGTAAATACGAAAAGGATAACTGGAATGAAGTCATAAGGCTTTCTCCTTGCGAAAATATTATATAAGTCCTTTCAACTGCGTGAATGGGGTCTGATTTTTTTCTGTCTTTTCTAAACAGTCTTATGCAAGCACAACTAAGCTCGGTTAAAAGGCCCTTGGATAAGATGGACCTCATAATAATCACTAAGTGAAGTCCAGTATTTACGGAAAAATAAAAAGCTTCATTGCTACATTTTATACACTCAGTTGCGCGACATCGCACAAAATGGCTTCACAGGTTTCACTCGCAAATGCTTACCCAGATGCATTCAGGGTTATGATAAAAGCGGTGTGCAATTTTCTTCACTTCCACAGCTCGCACGCCTTTTAATGGAGATTAAAAAATAATGCATACGTGAATTATATAGGTTAAGTTATATGTTGAATGTGTATGTAACATCCACCTATCTATGGTGTGTAGGTAGGTACACATTTCGAATTTGAACATTTGAACAACAATTTGCGCTATGCCACACCAATTTGTTGCTGCGTGCACGCTACGTGCATTTTTTAATTCGGCTGACTAGCGACAAGCAAAGTCGCGGCCGCACCGTAATTGCATTTTGTTTATTAAAAGCTGAGGACAATGGTTTTGCGGTTGGGATTGTTCCCTGGGCAAATGCTAAACTCAGTCGCACATATTTGCGCATGTCGAGCCAATCCGGCAGCTGCACGCACGCTGTGAAAATTAACAACATATGAAAGCGTATGCAAAAAAGCCGCGGCTAAAAAAGCACATGTTTAATAGGGCTATATGTAAACGAATGAATGACGAACGGGAATATGAATTCCCGCTAATCTCACCTATGTTTTTCTGCTATCTATGTCCCGATGTTCCATTTGCTTCAATTAATTTTTTCATACTTAATGCTTATGTAGCAGCAGTTTTCTTTGGGGAGCTTTTATTGAATTCGAGTTGCATCATGTTTACACGGCGCTCCAGGGCGCGCACGACTCACGTGAAAACAAATATCGTTCAATTAGTTCAGACCATTTTTGTTCGAAAGTGGCGCGCTGGAGTATTTACTTCCGTGTATCCTGGTCGTCAACATCACAAGCACAGACGCAAAGTTTTCTTTTATTTAAGCGCAAAAAGACCTCTCCATTAAACAAAAATACAATTGCGGTTTGGTTGTTTCGAGTATATTGACTGTCTTTGTTTGACAGTGCAGTAGGTTTTCTGTTTACCCTCTTTATATTCAAATTTTATATTTTGGTAAACTTGTCTAAACTCTTAGAATTTAATAATTTGATGCCCTGTTGACGTCCTGCAAGTAGACAGAACCCTCGGGATTCGATCGACTGCTGGAATAACTGATGTGAACGAAATCAAACTTACGCGTTGCGCTCAGCCACGTGTAAACAAACTAACAATGCGGGAATGGGGGCGGCAGCGTCCCGGCGCGCTGTGACCACCCGTCGTTTAGCCGTCCGCGCAAACGAATCCGCATTTGAACGTCCGCTGTGTATCAGCTGAACGTTCATTAATTACGGAAGGTTTAGTGTTTACTTGTGCAATTATTTGATATTGGCGGCGGCAAACAAATGGGCGCATGTGATGATTTGCACATTTCCGTGGGCGGTGATTCTTCAAGCTTTTAACATTCACATTTAATTACAAATTTTAATCACTAATACACACAAATTTCCTCTTTGTCTAGAGGGTAGAGCTCTTTTTAATGATGGTAACAATGTTTGATTAATAGTAAGGGTGGAGGCTATGACCTCGGTGGCGCATTGGTTAGGAGCACCGAGCATCTGGTACGCTCCAGCATGGAGATGTAGGTTCATATCCTACCTGTATTTACCTATTTGCTGGTGGATAATGCGTCTACTGGGGTTGCAAGAGGGGAAAATACAATGGGTCCAAACTTAAGGGCCCCAGTGCTGTCAGATAGTTGGCTGGCCTCCCGTACCATAGATAGAGAAGGATGCAAGATGGAGGATGCCTTGAGATAAACTAGGCTGGTCTTTAAGACAAGGAGAAGATTTCCGAAACATACCTTGCTCAAATTCTGCTTGGGTGCCTACAAGTTTCTCTGAAGGTATCTTCTATCCACAATGGAACCACTTTTGATCATTAATATGAGCAATGTGGGGGAAGGATCTCTTCAAAGAATCATGACATGCCTACTTCAAAATAATGAAGATCCTCAAAAAACAACTCCAACCAATATAGATATAGTGGGTCCATTTTGTAATAACTAAACGTTCATTTATTTTGGAAATACTTCAATATCTCTAAAGGCATCCTCCATCCACATTGAAACTCTTTGTTGATCGTTTTATATAAACTTTTGAAATACCATGAACGTGGCGTTGAAATGAACTTTTTTTAATCCGTACGTAGATAACGATACCTTCAGAGAAGCTAAGCAAACCTTCCAAGAAAGAAAGAGATCCCCAAATAACGTTTGAAAACGTTTTGCTATTGCGTTCCGGTTTTGGAGACACCCAAGGCAAAATATAACCCCATTCTCGATGATTAACATGAGCTTTTTTAAAAATATCAACGTGTAGGCGATCTATCTATTTATCTATCATACGGGAGGCTAGACAACTGCCTGGCAGCACTGGGGCCACTTAAGATTGTGCTAACTCCCTTGCAGGAGGAGTACTGCGACCACCCCCGAATTTTTCAATTCAATGACCGAGGACCGTACTTTCCCCCTGGCAACCCAGTGTACGCATTGTCTACCACCAGTAGACAGATGCACGTAGTTTTAATCTCCATGCTGGCGCGCACCAGTTGTTCGGCGCTCCTGACCAATGCGCCACCGACGCCACGAATGTGCAGTAGGTACTTCTTCAATTCAATCCGATTGGCGAAATGATTCTAAACAAAGAATAAATCCTAAAAAGCAACTCATGAAAACTGATAAAAGTAAGGTATCCATCTGGTTGTAACTAAAGCTTTGAAAACACTTTAGTATCTCTGAAGATATCCTGCACACACATTGAAATAGTCAATCTATCATTAATATAAGCATTTAGAAAAACCCCATCTACGTGACGTAAGGTACTTTTATAATGTAAATCGTATGTGGATAGATAATCCAGTTGGAGGTAGTCTTCAGAAGAACTAAGCAATTCTCCAAAGCAAGGAAGAGATCCTTATGCAATCCTTGAAAACCCAGATAAAACTAGTGTGTCCATATTGCAGAAACCGAAGCATTCTGCTTTTGGAGACATACAAGCTTTTTTTTAAGGCATCCTGTACATCAAATTGAACCCCATTTTAGATCTTAAGATGAGTTTTTGAGTATCAATTTGAAGGCGATAATAGGTACTTTTTTATTGCGAAATTCAATCCAAGAAATCCTTCAGTATCTCTGAAGGTATTCTCGGCCCACATGGAAATATTTTGTCCATCATTAATATAAGTTTTTGGAAAGATATCATCGTGACGCTACCTTATACTTTCCTGCAGACTCTATCAATTTATTAACGTAAGCTTGTAGGAAAATATCAACGTGACGATGCTAGGTACTCTTTAAAACTAACTTTTCTATGTTAATGTTGATGTCTTCAAAGCAAGGAAATCATATAGAGAATACACGATCACAGTTAGACCATGCTACTGCCTCTACCAATTCCAAAATTTTGATTGATACTAACACGAATATAATTTCCCATTTAACACTCTCAGTTAGAACTGTTTACACTCTCCCACAAATTCCAGGAATATCCCAGTAACGTTAACGTATTCACAAAGAGAAGCTTTCACGGCCTACAATATTATCAATTGATATCTATACAGACAAACATAAATCGTTATTTTATAGGCCATAAATATAAATACTAATTAATAATGGATTATTTTTATAATGCGCGAGTATCGTGTTTCTATCCAGCCTGGATATTTGCCCTCCTCCTTCAATTACCCAATGTTTATTTATCGGCGGATAATCACGACACCGCTTACTAAAGCTCTATAAACTCGGCTAGTTTTATACCTAAATGAAAAGTCATTAACGCCACATGTGTGTGTGCATGCGTACGTGTATTTAAATCTGTTGCTCATATTTATAGAGGTACTAGTTGTCAAACAGTAATCAGTAATCACTTCAATGTAATTTACTTTCCACTCGAATTGTATAAATATACATTATATTTATATCATCATATTTGATTACACATATGGAATCAATTGTATTTTGATGAAAAATAAAAACCCGTTATCGTTCCAAACATTACATAACATGGTGTTCGTATTACAAGGTCGAGTGAAAACGTCAGATGAGAAAATGTGATTTAGAATCTTTGAAACTTCTAGAACATTGTGTAAAAACATCAGATACGGGTAAGATCACGTTTTTTCAGAATTAATTTATGAAAATCGTGAGTTTATGGAGTTGATTTCATCTTGACGCAGTATCGGGCATGTAACTTGACAAATAAAACACATCTTTTCATTAATTTATTCCGAAGAAATGGCATCTTATATTGGTATAATATTTTAACACAATATTCTACGAATTATAAATATTGTAAATAATATTCTCTCATCCGTCGCATTTCACTTGCCCTTGTAATCAAAGTACTGTGTTATCGAGTAGAAAACGCGGTACGTATCAATTAGTGCAACGGCGAATGTCAGCCCCATTGTAAAAGTAGTAGTAGAAATAATTCCTTGTCGCGTCTAAACATGATAGCAGTCATTTAAATAAAATTCCATTTGGTTGCACGTATTTTGGATCGGTTCCAAGAGCGTGTGGATGAAACAGCGCAACTTTGCGCCCTTGCACCCAGGCGTTGCACAAAGGACGCGAAAAATCCCATTAACTACATCGAGCGCGGTGTAAAACAATCGGCGAATTGCCGTGCAACGAGCACATCTGCCTACTGCGCTCGGCTAGGAATTGTCGAGTTTCCAACGCTTCCAACGGTTCCAACATTTCCAACACTTCGCTGAATGTTGCCATGGCGCGTCCTATCTGCGCGCCGGTTAAAAATTTATTGCTGACGGTCGCGTGCAGACTGTAAAGTGTGGAGTGCGGAGTTTTGGGCCGACGTCGCTGGGTTTCATCGAGTTTGCGTCGGCGTTGGCATTTGGGTTTCACTCCAATTCCATTTAGGCCAAGCCGTTTCAGACGCCGTGATACACTCGTAAATCCGCGAGCGAAGCTAATTTTCATCTCGATTTTACTACAATTTTAAAGCTCTTTATTTATATCCTTGCTCGAACTGTAACAATCTCTTTTTTGAGAGCCGTGTGAGGATGTGCTCACGCCCCCTGGCCTCAGCCAAGCTCCCGCAGTGCTCATGTTTTTAGATCGTATTTCTTTCAGTTTTATGTTTTATGCTCGCTTTCAGCTTTAATTTATTTGCTATTTATTCAATTTCCACTGCTTTGAATACTCTTATTGATAAAACATCCCACGAATGCCATTACCATGACCAGCTTAAGGTATACCATTAAGGGTTGTTATTAGAAAAGAGGTCAAAACGACGTATATAAATAGGATTTGCAGTTTATTACGAGGATTTCCCAGCGTACAGTCAATACCAACAACTCTGTACTCACCCTGCCAGGGGTGTGTTAGCGTGTTAGGAAGTCGAAAAATCCGGTGGCAGTAGGCGATTCGTCGGAAATGGCCCATTTAATCGTCCTGTGATTATCAATTTTACGAGGAACGTGCCCCCTTTTATGAGCGTCGTATATTTTTTGCTTCTCATTCTGCCGCCTCCAAGGTAGGCACCACTGGCGTGGTAATGGAGTATCGGGTAGTAAATGGCTATCCGTGGAGGCGGCCCTCTGTACCGACTTGGACGAACATACCGAAAATCTTATATTTTTCTTCTAATCCTGCGCTCGCGTGTGTGATTTGGCTGCGTACGTTACACGTTAGTCGCGTCATATGTAGGAATCCGATGCGGGCCGCCGCCCCCACGTGCTGGAAAATAGCCGTAAAGTACACGCAGCGTGCGGCACGACAGGAGGCGCAAAATGCTGGCTCAGCTCCAGTGTTTCCGATTTCTCGATGGATTAACTCGTAGTTTAGTCGATATGCGTTTTTTCTATCGACAGCACCAAATTTCAAAGATATAGCAATACATACCCAGCTTCCACTCCTTCAACACAAGAACTCATGTTCTCTTTCTTTATTTATTCTTGTAATTTATAGAGTAAAGCGGGGTGAGATCTAGGGTCCGATTATAGCTGTAACTTCCTGAATATTTAATTTTTTTTACATTTAATAACAAAAAAGCTTCGCTTGGTTCATTATAGTACAGAAAAACTTTTTGCTTTATTCTCTGAATTCTTTTCGCAAAAATGAACGTGGGCGGGGCTACATTACTTTCGCTAGTCGCAAGTCCAATCAAATTGAAATTAATATTGTCCATGCACATGTAATTTACTACCCACTTAAGGGCATAGAATATAGAGCGTAGTCAATCTTCATTCCTCTGTAAATATACTAAGAACATTTGGTAGATGAATAAAGATGACACATATCCCGTATGCTTCGTTTTAACTGCAATTTGATTGGTCTTGGTATAGCTCCACCTAATTATTCGCTGGTTAAGTCGACTTTTCAATGATAAACAATGTAGAAATTCGAAAACTTTAACATTTTTTAGGTTAGGTTGTGTGTAACTGTAACTTGCATGGCTCCAAAAAATAAAAATTCCGGATTTACTAAACTATGATCGATCGAGTAAAACCACTCCGTCACCCATGGTGAATAAAATTTCTTATTGATCCGTATTTAATATAATTTGTTTTGATAATTGCTTCTATTTTATTTTAATTTGTTTTTAAATATTCTACATTTTTACCCGTTTATTAAATAAAACTGTTTAAATAGAAAAAAAAAACTAAATATTTCAGAGACTAATGAAGACATAACAATCTTTCAAAAATGTTATGAATTTATATTAAATTTTTTGTCGATCTGTATAGAACATTCTTTATGAATTGCGTTTATTTTATCATGATTTTTTAAATATATTGTACATTTCATCAACAATTACGTGTTATTTTACTTTGATTTTATTAAATATATTTTACATTTTTGTCCATCATATTTGATATTATTAAAAGAAAAACTAAATATCTCGGAGAATAATTAAGATATAACAATATTTAAAAAATAATATGATTTTATATTAAATTTCCTGTTGATTTGTATATAATATTGAATATTTTATTAATTGTGTATATTTTATTTTGATTTTATTAAATATATTTTATATTTTCATCCGTTATATTTGATATTATTAAAAAGAAACTATATATCTCGGAGAATTATTAAGGTATAATAATTTTAAAAAAATAATATAAATCTATATTAAATTTCCTATTGATTCTTAAATAATATTGTATATTTTGTTAATTGTGTATATTTTATTTTGATTTTTAAAATGTATTTTATATTTTCATGCGATAAAATTAGATATTATTTAAAAAAACTAAATATCTCGGAGAATAATGAAGATATAACAATATATAAAAAATAATATGATTCTATATTAAATTTCCTATTGATTCGTATATAATATTGTCTATTTTCTTAATTATGTATATTTTATTTTGATTTTTTTAAATACATTTAAATTTTTTTATATTTTTATACGTGGTATAAGATTTCCTTTGGGAAAGACTAATTATATTCTCGGAAAGCAATTAAGATATACAAATAATTAACAGTAGAGGCCATTAAGCCTAAAAAAATGTTGTCTTTACCCAAAAATTCAGGGTCTTATACTAATTTGAAAATTAAACACTACATAAAGTTTTTTATACAATCGAATCATATGAAAATGTATTTTTCAGAATACCTAAGTATTTTCATACATATACTAATACAGATTAAGAAATTACTTTCTACATTAACCATGCTGATGATTAGTAGCTTTTCGAAGTCAAAAGTTATAGTAATTGCGCTCAATACATCACTATTATAGTTTAGACCACGAGAAATATTATTAAATTATAATTTATAGACCCATCTCACCCAGTTGTACTCTATATACAACAATATATAATGTATAAGAAAGTCTGGCCCTGATTCACAGCTGGAGTAGAGTTTCGAGGATCTTCGAATGATGCGATAAGAGGAGATCAATCAAAATTTAATTCCGTACATGACATGACATCGGCAGGTAATTACCTGCTATTGGCCAAAACGTTTAGAGGTGTGTGTGTGTGTGTGTGTGTGTGTGTGTGTGTGTGTGTGTGTGTGTGTGTATACATCGGCGGCAAGTATTTGTTCAGTGCGTCGACGCAGGCTAGGCAAACAGCCGCCGCCCGTATTGAAACATTCATATCGGCAAATATTTGAAGAGAGCACCGCCACCGATTCATTTGTATGCACCGCCACCTCAAGCGGCGCTCGCTCAGAAAAATGATTATCCGAACTAATTGCATTGCATATCCTACACAGTAACTTAATGTTATACCTGAATTATACTTGTTAACAAACTAGTATTAACAAGACCCCGAAATTAAATACCTTCTCATTCAAGTCTACGGCAAGTCAGCAGACAATACAGCGTCGAATACAATAGCGACATTCAAATTTTCATACAAATAAGCACCGGGCACAGTTGCGATTGCTGACCGCCCCGCCGCGAAAGCTGGAAATTTCGTCTGCTGTCCACCGCCGGCGTTCTAATTAATACGCGGCTGGAGAAGAAGCGCTCGCCGAACAATTGTGCGCGCCACGCCTTAATTAATATAACTCGACTATAATAAAATTTACGAGGGTGCAATTTGAATTGATTGGCCGTGGCATTGCGAGCGTTTTCCTTCAGCGCCACGTTTTCACCGATTTGTTTGCGTCTGATCACGCTTTTTATCTTTATATAATGTGTGTTTCGGCAAAGTCTCATTTGCCATCTTCAGGATGGATTAACGCAATAACAGTTCATGGGAATTTTGAGGTTTCCGCGGGTAGAAATGTGAGAAAATTCGTTTTATCGAGTTTCCTAATATCAAACATCCCTGATCAACCTCTGGTAGATTGTTGGTAGAGTTCTGACTCACCCTGTATAATAATTGACTATGCATTTGTTTATATATTTAAAGCGTTGGGACACTTGGTATAATAAAAATTACGACGGTGTATGGGTTATTGACTTTATTGACGATAAATATCTTCAATATTTTCTATTCATAACTCAAAGTTATTGTCATCGCAGCTATCTGAACGCTTGAAAATCAATTATTCAAAAATCCCGACTTGCCCCTCGCTTTTTCCGCCATTATCGGCGCGGCGTTTGTATTCATGCAAACGTAAAACTGGAAATGCGAAATTCAAAGCGCCGGTGATAAATCCGCGTTGTCCGTGTGTTTTTCTGATTAGAGATATGAGCGACCAATCAGAAAAATCATTTTTTAATGTTAAAGCCGATAATTGGCATTAATCAGAATCGAAATGAAAATCGAAATGTTCAAATCAGTCACCCACACTCCCTGTGTGAGTAGAGCAGTGCCAAAGTGATTAGAAATAAGTGCGAGTGGATTGTCGAAGTTTAATAACGTCTCGGGACTGTGGTGATTGCAATAAATCCTTTGGAGGACACACAGTGATACCGCAAACATCGCGTGGATTTCGAACTATATTGCTTTATGTACATTGCCCCCGGCTCCCCTGGCTCTCGGATAAAGTTATTAGACGTTGGCGGCGGCCGACGGAGATATGCCCGACTCTAATAGATTAAGAGTAGGAACGGAGAAATAGATTGTGTGGCGGTAAGTGAAGCGAGTATCGTTGCGATAGTCTTGCGGCGATGGTAATGTCTTTTGGAGGAGGGCTGTGGGTGGGGAGGGTTCCTTGGATATATAGCAGCAAACATTTGTTTACACAGATTGATGAACATGTACATATACTACTGTATTAAAGATGCAATTAAATCGGGTATGTGATTGACACTTCTTGATTTGACTAGTTGTCTTTCTGTCTTCCTGCCAAGATTATTTTTTAACTAATATTCTATACAGATTTATTATATTTTAATGAAACTGTCTGATATTGGTTGTATATATCGTAATGTGGTAAAATAACCTCCAAATTGCGGTACGTCTCCCAGCAGTGCACTTCGTTCCGTGCCGGGCATCATTTTAATTATAGAGGAACTGGTCCGAATTTGAGCTACCACTTTCATTTTGCTCCTTTTTGA